>JAWNKX010000328.1:0-275384 GCA_035041755.1 Cacoxenus indagator
ATAAGTTTAATTTTTGTAGCCCTAGAGAAGGCTCTTCTTTCAAGCTTTCAGTTTCTATGGAAGTATTTTCTGTCATTTGTGACGCTAAATTCTGGCCTGCCCATATGGTGGTCCATGAGTTTATTCCTAGGTCAAAAAAGGCCAAAAAACTAACACTACATTTTCAAAATGTTAGAGGGCTAAAGTGTAAACTTTCTTCATTTTATCTTAGAAGTTTTTCTTTCAGTTCTGACATTATTGTTTTCGTTAAGACTTTGCTTCGCCCTGATGTTCTAAACTCTGAAATTTCCACCTCTAAAAATGAATTAATGCATACCTTACTTTCTAAACTTGTAATCTAAATTTTTGTTTGAATTGTCTATATCATTTTAGGTATTGAATTCTAATCTTATCTTTAGTTTAATATTGCATGCTTATTTGTTAGAGGCTGATGATGCTTATATCTGTAGCCAAATATTTAGTACGTAGACATTAGCTCTGGTATCGCATGTTCACCAAAGAAATTAGCAATTAACACCAGCTGAGCCCAGTCTATGTGACTGGTTGAACTTTGATGCCACATGGGTCTGCCCCATGTGAGATCAGTGTGTGGTCATTGCGTACCTAATAAGTCAATTTAAAAAAAAAAAAACTATAGCCAACCTATTTAGTCATGCTTGGTCCCAATATTCCCACGATTCAAATTTCTCACAAACATTCATAAACAATAAAACTGCTTTCATTTCCCCACTCCACTACAATCACGCAATAAGTTCCAAAGCAAAGCTTATCAGAATCAAAAATTACATCAATAGAACTCAGATTCTGACTAAACAGCCTGCGAGGTAATACAGCCGGTTTCGACAACATACCATGTGAAATCATTAAACACTTACCTCCGACTGGGTTGGATAAACTAACAGAGCTTTATAACAAAATTCTACAAACCAGCACAATTCCTCAGAAATGGAAAATAGCGACAATAATTCCAATCAATAAACCTAATAAAGCACAAAATAGCATAGATGGATATCGTCCAATCTTACTGCTGCCATGCATTTCAAAAGTGTTGGAAAAACTCATTGCCAGGCGTATTAAGTGGTACCTCTACAAAGAAAATTTATTATCACCCCACCAATTCGCTTATAGATCAAAGAGAAGCACAATTGACTCTCTTTTAGTTATTGATGATTACATATGCCAAAGTCTATCCACACGAAACCATGTTTCCATCCTTTCAATTGATATGGAAAAAGCCTTCGACAGAGTACGCATTCACTCTATCCTCAAACAACTAGTTGACTGAAAATTAGGTCCGAAAATAATAAATTTTGTGCCTAGCTACTTAACCAACACAAGATTTAAAGTTAAAGTAAAACATACACTACCGAGTGAAGAGAAATTGCTTAATGGCATCCACCAAGGATCTCCATTGTCGGTCGCTCTTTTTCTGGTAGCCTTCAACAAACTTAATCTCTTAATTAGTTCGCACAAATTTTTCTAACACACCATGTATGCAGACGATTTCTGCCTTATTTTTAAACCAAACACTAATTACAATTACCAAATTAATTCTATCTTTGCTGAAATAGAAACTTGGTGCGCCTTCAGCGGTACCAAAATTTCCAAAGAAAAATCCAAACACTTACACATCTGCAGAAAAACAAAATGTACAAACAATGATATCACTATAAATAACACAATAATATATAAAATCAGTTGTTTAAAAATATTAGGCTTAAGTTTTGATAAAAAATACTCGTGGAATGAACATGTACATACACTTGTAAAAACACTTAACAATAGACTTAACATAATCAAAGTTTCAAACTTAAAAGCAACACTAACTCACTAATTAACATTGTAAAATCAATTATAGTATGTAAAATTGACTACGGTTTCTGTATATATAGAAAACCAAACAAACCGAACATGCACAAACTGGCCACTCCGTATCATTCGGCTGCGAGAATCTCTCTCGGAGCCTTCCGTACCACCCCCATTTCTAATCTTCTTGTTGATGTTGGTTTACCAGATTTATCCACCCGTCTGGACTGGTCAATAGGACGTGCAGTCAATAGACCCACCAAAACATATGGATCCAATCTGCACACGACATTTTTAAACTGCCTGAAACGCAAACGGCAACTAAAATTACCATCAAGCCTCCAACTTATCTTAGATAAAGCCACCGAACTTGATATAATCCTCTCACCTCTAAGCAAATATGTGTACAAAATGCACAGTGTGTTGATACCAAAAAATTAATTTTTTTCATTTTTTTATATATTTTTGAAATTTATTTCTTTTTACATTTATATTCATTCCATTTATTCATTTTGTGCTATCTTAGTTGTCTTATTTTGCTTTTATTTTATTTATTTTTATTTTTTTGTTACCTACTGTTTCAAGTTTTCGTTCAAAATGAGTTGCTGTATTCGGGCTTGCACCTACAAAGACAACTTCAATAATGATAAGCCTAGAGGGGTCTCTTGTTGGATGTGCGATAGCATTGCCCACCTTAAGTGCGCTGGGTTGACTGGTCGTGACCATGACCGACTTTACGGTACGGCTAAAGCTGCATCTGGTGGCATCAGGTGGTCTTGCCCCACCTTCTTCAAATACCAGGGGGACTTCTCAATGATGTACCACCGTATGCGAAATAAATACCACAAACTTAAAAAACTATTCACTGAGCTCGCCTCAGAGTTTGATGCTGGGGCAAAAATGTTTATGGAGTACTCTTTTGACTCGACTTCAACGGCTAATCCAGTACAACTGCCGCCATTATCCCCTCACAATCTTGCGCCTACCACAGCGCCACTTATTCCTTTTTCGTCTCCTCAACCTCTTTCTTGTCATTCCCCACCAACTTGTTCTACTGCTTCATAACCTTTACCCACTTACTCTTCTGAACTTTCTTCCATATCTGCCCAATCGTCCCATCCCCCTCTAATTCCAGTATCTCCTTCAACCATTATCCCCTCTATTACTACTTCATCTGTTGCTTTCAACTTTCCGCCCCACTACTTGTTCGCTCCCTTCCTCCTATTCCACTGCGTCCCCCTACACTACTGTCGAACTTCTGCTCCATCTTCTAATAAAGCCTCTAGCTCGTGCGTAGTTTGCCTCCCCCTAAAGTTCTGCGCAGTTAACACTCTTCTACTCCATTGCCATGTACTTTGAAGGTGCTGCATCCTCGAAACATTTTTTATTTCCAGGTTGGATAATGAGAAAACCTGTGACGACGTTGCACGCTATATATCATCAAAAGCATGCAACCTTTCGAATAGTAATATTCATAAGTTTAATTTTTGTAGCCCTAGAGAAGGCTCTTCTTTCAAGCTTTCAGTTTCTATGGAAGTATTTTCTGTATTTGTGACGCTAAATTCTGGCCTGCCCATATGGTGGTCCATGAGTTTATTCCTAGGACAAAAACTAGGCCAAAAAATTAACATTACATTTTCAAAATGTTAGAGGGCTAAAGTGTAAACTTTCTTCATTTTATCTTAGAAGCTTTAGTCTTTCGCACGCGAGCTACGCCCAAAATGAATTAATGCATACCTTACTTTCTAAACTTGTAATCTAAATTTTTGTTTGAATTGTCTATATCATTTTAGGTATTGAATTCTAATCTTATCTTTAGTTTAATATTGCATGCTTACTTGTTAGAGGCTGATGATTTATTTGTATATTTTCTTTGATTTTGTCCTTTTATTTATTTATTTTTTCGTTTTATAATATTTTAAAGTGGTAGGTATGGTATACTCGTTTAAATTGTGAAGTTCAATGAAATTGCAACTTTTCGTGTTTAAATGTTCTACGAAACCTTACACAAAAACCAAATCAATCAATTATGATGCATCTTAGCAAAATATACACAGAAGAGGGTAAACAAAAACACCTCCATAGAAATACAAATATATGCTTGGACTTGTAGTGGTCCATGATGACCTGTCAGTCTCGCTACGATCTCGCTCTCGATACGATCACTCTTCACTGCTTATTGTTGTTTTTGAAGCGGGCATACACCGTTGAAATTCAGTAGAATATACCAAATAAAAAAAATAAATAAATAAAAGAATCGATCGAAAATCCAACTTCGAATTCATTTGACAGATTCTTCTTCGACATTGTGCGGTATGTTCGTGTTTGGCTGTTATGTAAACTATTGATTTTGCTACTACCGAAAAGGGTGTCTACCTCAATTGCACTTCGCTGTCTTATTAGAGATGCCGCCATTCTGCTGTGTCCTTCCGTCATGGCTTGATTGTACTTGCGTTGGACGTCAAAGTAATCCTGCTACACTGTCTTTTTCTGTTGCTGTAGTTGTTTCTTAATTGGCATATTCGTCTGCTACACTTTCTTAACCTTCCTCCTTTAGGTAAACTTGTTTATTTGTGGATCGGTTGCTATTTCTTGCATTGCTCTGTATGCGCGTGACTACTTTGCGTGTATTTTTTCTCCATACTTTTTTGTAGTTGGTGTTAATATTGTTTAATAATGTTTTTGTTGTCGTACTAACATTATTCGAGAATTGGAAGAATTGGCCAGTCCTCTTCTTCCTCAGAGCTAATACTTTCAGTGCGCGATCTCAATCCATCGTCTAGAGCATTTGAACCTTCCTCAATGGTGGGTAAATCGGATGAAAATCGATTGATCGGTCGCAGGACGCGCATCGTTCGGGTGGACAGTTTCCAGACGAGCCGCTGTTTGTAGGGTGCCTTATTTTGACTATTATAACGGGACAATATCTCCGAAACAATTCTAAAGCCGCAGGTGAAAACGCGATCGGGTATTCTCATGAATTGCTGCAGGAAGAGTATATACTCAAATACATGTTTTAATTCGGGGCTGCCGCGGGTATATGACGCCTTAATGTGGAAATCCAAATGCAGACAAATCAAGACCAAAGCCAGAGTTGATGGGGAAATGACCGTAGTTTTTACATCGCACAGCAAAATCTCTAAGCGATTTTCCAACTCTTCGAGTTTAATCAATTGCTGGTAGAACTCCAAGAATTCACCACCGATTTCTTTAGCCAAATTATGGAAAAGTGCATACTAAATACGCAAGTAGCTAACCGAAGTTATGGGTGCTTGGCCCATCTGTACGCCCAACTTGTCGTCAATTACACCAGCCATGCGCTCCAAATCGCCAGCGGTACAGCTGCTGCAATTGACACTACAAGGCTTCTTCTTCGTCCAGCTCGTCCTGCTGTTGATGATGCTGACGGTGGATGTGCTGATAGTAGCTGTTGTATTGCTGTTGCTGTTGTTGTTGTTGTTGTTGTAGGTGGTATTGCTCTTCTTGTTGTAGAGTATTTTCCAAACCACTATCAACGACGGCGTATTCGGCGGCAGCAGAGTAGCGTACAGGGATAGACATTGTGAGGGCTGGACTACTACCCGGATGCCTCTGTTAATTTAATCAGTTTTTTGTATTTTTTCTTCACCACGCGCAGGAAAAAGAAATATAATCTTCACCGTATTGAAAATGAATGGATGATGTTATATCTGTAGCCAAATATTTAGTACGTAGACATTAGCTTTGGTATCGCATGTTCACCAAAGAAATTAGCAATTAACACCAGCTGAGCCCAGTCTATGTGACTGGTTGAATTTTGATGCCACATGGGTCTGCCCCATGTGAGATCAGTGTGTGGTCATTGCGTACCTAATAAGTCAATTAAAAAAAAAAATTATAGCCAACCTATTTAGTCATGCTTGGTCCCAATATTCCCACGATTCAAATTTCTCACAAA
Organism: Cacoxenus indagator; assembly: GCA_035041755.1. Classification (NCBI taxonomy): domain Eukaryota; kingdom Metazoa; phylum Arthropoda; class Insecta; order Diptera; family Drosophilidae; genus Cacoxenus; species Cacoxenus indagator. The sequence goes on from JAWNKX010000328.1 coordinate 5,744, forward strand.
CATTCATAAACAATAAAACTGCTTTCATTTCCCCACTCCACTACAATCACGCAATAAGTTCCAAAGCAAAGCTTATCGAATCAAAATTTACATCAATAGAACTCAGATTCTGACAGCCTGCGAGGTAATAAAACCGGTTTCGACAACATACCATATGAAATCATTAAACACTTACCTCCGACTGGGTTGGATAAACTAACAGAGCTTTATAACAAAATTCTACAAACCAGCACAATTCCTCAGAAATGGAAAATAGCGACAATAATTCCAATCAATAAACCTAATAAAGCACAAAATAGCATAGATGGATATCGTCCAATCTTACTGCTGCCATGCATTTCAAAAGTTTTGGAAAAACTCATTACAAGGCGTATTAAGTGGTACCTCTACAAAGAAAATTTATTATCACCCCACCAATTCGCTTATAGATCAAAGAGAAGCACAATTGACTCTCTTTTAGTTATTGATGATTACATATGCCAAAGTCTATCCTCACGAAACCATGTTTCCATCCTTTCAATTGATATGGAAAAAGCCTTCGACAGAGTACGCATTCACTCTATCCTCAAACAACTAGTTGACTGAAAATTAGGTCCGAAAATAATAAATTTTGTGCCTAGCTACTTAACCAACACAAGATTTAAAGTTAAAGTAAAACATACACTACCGAGTGAAGAGAAATTGCTTAATGGCATCCACCAAGGATCTCCATTGTCAGTCGCTCTTTTTCTGGTAGCCTTCAACAAACTTAATCTCTTAATTAGTTCGCACAAATTTTTCTAACACACCATGTATGCAGACGATTTCTGCCTTATTTTTAAACCAAACACTAAGTACAATTACCAAATTAATTCTATCTTTGCTGAAATAGAGACTTGGTGCGCCTTCAGCGGTACCAAAATTTCCAAAGAAAAATCCAAACACTTACACATCTGCAGAAAAACAAAATGTACAAACAATGATATCACTATAAATAACACAATAATATATAAAATCAGTTGTTTAAAAATATTAGGCTTAAGTTTTGATAAAAAATACTCGTGGAATGAACATGTACATACACTTGTAAAAACACTTAACAATAGACTTAACATAATCAAAGTTTCAAACTTAAAAGCAACACTAACTCACTAATTAACATTGTAAAATCAATTATAGTATGTAAAATTGACTACGGTTTCTGTATATATAGAAAACCAAACAAACCGAACATGCACAAACTGGCCACTCCGTATCATTCGGCTGCGAGAATCTCTCTCGGAGTCTTCCGTACCACCCCCATTTCTAATCTTCTTGTTGAAGTTGGTTTACCAGACTTATCCACCCGTCTACACTGGTCAATAGGACGTGCAGTCAATAGACCCACCAAAACATATGGATCCAATCTGCACACGACATTTTTAAACTGCCTGAAACGCAAACGGCAACTAAAATTACCATCAAGCCTCCAACTTATCTTAGATAAAGCCACCGAACTGGATATAATCCTCTCACCCCTAAGCAAATATGTGTACAAAATGCACAGTGTGTTGATACCAAAAAATTAATTTTTTTTATTTTTTATATATTTTTGAAATTTATTTCTTTTTACATTTATATTTATTCCATTTATTCATTTTGTGTTATCTTAGTTGTCTTATTTTGCTTTAATTTTATTTATTTTTTGTTACCTACTGTTTCAAGTTTTCGTTCAAAATGAGTTGCTGTATTCGGGCTTGCACCTACAAAGACAACTTCAATAATGATAAGCCTAGAGGGGTCTCTTGTTGGATGTGCGATAGCATTGCCCACCTTAAGTGCGCTGGGTTGACTGGTCGTGACCATGACCGACTTTACGGTACGGCTAAAGCTGCATCTGGTGGCATCAGGTGGTCTTGCCCCACCTTCTTCAAATACCAGAGGGACTTCTCAATGGTGTACCACCGTATGCGAAATAAATACTACAAACTTAAAAAATTATTCACTGAGCTCGCCTCAAAGTTTGATGCTGGGGCAAAAATGTTTATGGAGTACTCTTTTGACTCGACTCCAACGGCTAATCCAGTACAACTGCCGCCATTATCCCCTCACAATCTTGCGCCTACCACAGCGCCACTTATTCCTTTTTGTCTCCTCAACCCCTTTCTTGTCATTCCCCACCTACTTGTTCTACTGCTTCATAACTTTTACCCACTTACACTTCTGAACTTTCTTCCATATCTGCCCAATCGTCCCATCCCCCTCTAATTCCAGTATCACCTTCAACCATTATCCCCTCTACTACTACTTCATCTGTTGCTTTCAACTTTCGCCCCACTACTTGTTCGTCTTCCCCTATTCCATGTCCTAATACTGTGACTTCAGCTCCTTTTGCCATTACCCCCTCTACTATTTCTTCATCTGTCGCTTTCAACTTTCCCTCCACTAATTGTTTATCTTCCTCTATTCCCTGTCCTACTACTGTAACTTCTGCTCCATCTTCTAATAAAGTCTTTAGCTCGTGCGTAACTTTGCCTCCCCTTAAGAGTTCTTCACAGTCTAACACTGCTTCTACTCCATTGTCATGTACTTTGAAGGTGCTGCATCCTCGTAAACATGTTTTTATTTCCAGGTTGGATAATGAGAAAACCTGTGACGACGTTGCACGCTATATATCATCAAAAGCATGCAACCTTTCGAATAGTAATATTCATAAGTTTAATTTTTGTAGCCCTAGAGAAGGCTCTTCTTTCAAGCTTTCAGTTTCTATGGAAGTATTTTCTGTCATTTGTGACGCTAAATTCTGGCCTGCCCATATGGTGGTCCATGAGTTTATTCCTAGGACAAAAACTAACCCAAAAAACTAACATTTTCAAAATGTTAGAGGGCTAAAGTGTAAACTTTCTTCATTTTATCTTAGAAGTTTTTCTTTCAGTTCTGACATTATTGTTTTCGTTGAGACTTTGCTTCGCCCTGATGTTCTAAACTCTGAAATTTCCACCTCTAAAAATGAATTAATGCATACCTTACTTTCTAAACTTGTAATCTAAATTTTTGTTTGAATTGTCTATATCATTTTAGGTATTGAATTCTAATCTTATCTTTAGTTTAATATTGCATGCTTATTTGTTAGAGGCTGATGATGCTTATATCTGTAGCCAAATATTTAGTACGTACACATTAGCTTTGGTATCACATGTTCACCAAAGAAATTAGCAATTAACACCAGCTGAGCCCAGTCTATGTGACTGGTTGAATTTTGATGCCACATGGGTCTGCCCCATGTGAGATCAGTGTGTTGTCATTGCGTACCTAATAAGACAATTTAAAAAAAAATAAAACTTTTGCCAACCTATTTAGTCATGCTTGGTCGCAATATTCCCACGATTCAAATTTCTCACAAACATTCATAAACAATAAAACTGCTGTCATTTCCCCACTCCACTACAATCACGCAATAAGTTCCAAAGCAAAGCTTATAGAATCAAGAATTACATCAATAGAACTCAGATTCTGACTAAACAGCCTGCGAGGTAATACAGCCGGTTTCGACAACATACCATGTGAAATCATTAAACACTTACCTCCGACTGGGTTGGATAAACTAACAGAGCTTTATAACAAAATTCTACAAACCAGCACAATTCCTCAGAAATGGAAAATAGCGACAATAATTCCAATCAATAAACCTAATAAAGCACAAAATAGCATAGATGGATATCGTCCAATCTTACTGCTGCCATGCATTTCAAAAGTTTTGGAAAAACTCATTGCCAGGCGTATTAAGTGGTACCTCTACAAAGAAAATTCATTATCACCCCACTAATTCGCTTATAGATCAAAGAGAAGCACAATTGACTCTCTTTTAGTTATTGATGATTACATATGCCAAAGTCTATCCACACGAAACCATGTTTCCATCCTTTCAATTGATATGGAAAAAGCCTTCGACAGAGTACGCATTCACTCTATCCTCAAACAACTAGTTGACTGAAAATTAGGTCCGAAAATAATAAATTTTCTTTACTTTCCCCACCTACTTGTTCTAATGCTTCATAACTTTTACCCACTTACACTTCTGAACTTTCTTCCATATCTGCCCAATCGTCCCATCCCCCTCTAATTCCAGTATCTCCTTCAACCATTATCCCCTCTATTACTACTTCATCTGTTGCTTTCAACTTTCCCCCCACTACTTGTTCGTCTTCCTCTATTCCATGTCCTAATACTGTGACTTCAGCTCCTTCTGCCATTACCCCCTCTACTATTTCTTCATCTGTCGCTTTCAACTTTCCCTCCACTACTTGTTTATCTTCCTCTATTCCCTGTCCTACTACTCTAACTTCTGCTCCATCTTCTAATAAAGTCTTTAGCTCGTGCGTAACTTTGCCGCCCCCTAAGAGTTCTTCGCAGTCTAACACTGCTTCTACTCCATTGCCATGTACTTTGAAGGTGCTGCATCCTCGTAAACATGTTTTTATTTCCAGGTTGGATAATGAGAAAACCTGTGACGACGTTGCACGCTATATATCATCAAAAGCATGCAACCTTTTGAATATTAATAATCATAAGTTTAATTTTTGTAGCCCTAGAGAAGGCTCTTTTTTCAAGCTTTCAGTTTCTATGGAAGTATTTTCTGTCATTTGTGACGCTAAATTCTGGCCTGCCCATATGGTGGTCCATGATTTTATTCCTAGGACAAAAACTAACCCAAAAAACTAACACTACATTTTCAAAATGTTAGAGGGCTAAAGTGTAACCTTTCTTCATTTTATCTTAGAAGTTTTTCTTTCAGTTCTGACATTATTTTTTTCGTTGAGACTTTGCTTCGCCCTGATGTTCTAAACTCTGAAATTTCCACCTCAAAAATGAATTAATGCATACCTTACTTTCTAAACTTGTAATCTAAATTTTTGTTTGAATTGTCTATATCATTTTAGGTATTGAATTCTAATCTTATTTTTAGTTTAATATTGCATGCTTATTTGTTAGAGGCTGATGATCCTTATATCTGTAGCCAAATATTTAGTACGTAGATATTAGCTTTGGTATCGCATGTTCACCAAAGAAATTAGCAATTAACACCAGCTTAGCCCAGTCTATGTGACTGGTTGAATTTTGATGCCACATGGGTCTGCCCCATGTGAGATCAGTGTGTTGTCATTGCGTACCTAATAAGACAATTTAAAAAAAAATAAAACTTTTGCCAACCTATTTAGTCATGCTTGGTCCCAATATTCCCACGATTCAAATTTCTCACAAACATTCATAAACAATAAAACTGCTTTCATTTCCCCCACTCCACTACAATCACGCAATAAGTTCCAAAGCAAAGCTTATCGAATCAAAATTTACATCAATAGAACTCAGATTCTGACAGCCTGCGAGGTAATAAAACCGGTTTCGACAACATACCATATGAAATCATTAAACACTTACCTCCGACTGGGTTGGATAAACTAACAGAGCTTTACAACAAAATTCTACAAACCAGCACAATTCCTCAGAAATGGAAAATAGCGACAATAATTCCAATCAATAAACCTAATAAAGCACAAAATAGCATAGATGGATATCGTCCAATCTTACTGCTGCCATGCATTTCAAAAGTGTTGGAAAAACTCATTGCCAGGCGTATTAAGTGTAGGCGTATCTACAAAGAAAATTTATTATCACCCTACCAATTCGCTTATAGATCAAAGAGAAGCACAATTGACTCTCTTTTAGTTATTGATGATTACATATGCCAAAGTCTATCCACACGAAACCATGTTTCCATCCTTTCAATTGATATGGAAAAAGCCTTCGACAGAGTACGCATTCACTCTATCCTCAAACAACTAGTTGACTGAAAATTAGGTCCGAAAATAATAAATTTTCTTTACTTTCCCCACCTACTTGTTCTAATGCTTCATAACTTTTACCCACTTACACTTCTGAACTTTCTTCCATATCTGCCCAATCGTCCCATCCCCCTCTAATTCCAGTATCTCCTTCAACCATTATCCCCTCTATTACTACTTCATCTGTTGCTTTCAACTTTCCCCCCACTACTTGTTCGTCTTCCTCTATTCCATGTCCTAATACTGTGACTTCAGCTCCTTCTGCCATTACCCCCTCTACTATTTCTTCATCTGTCGCTTTCAACTTTCCCTCCACTACTTGTTTATCTTCCTCTATTCCCTGTCCTACTACTGTAACTTCTGCTCCATCTTCTAATAAAGTCTTTAGCTCGTGCGTAACTTTGCCTCCCCCTAAGAGTTCTTCGCAGTCTAACACTGCTTCTACTCCATTGCCATGTACTTTGAAGGTGCTGCACCCTCGTAAACATGTTTTTATTTCCAGGTTGGATAATGAGAAAACCTGTGACGACGTTGCACGCTATATATCATCAAAAGCATGCAACCTTTTGAATATTATTATTCATAAGTTTAATTTTTGTAGCCCTAGAGAAGGCTCTTCTTTCAAGCTTTCAGTTTCTATGGAAGTATTTTCTGTCATTTGTGACGCTAAATTCTGGACTGCCCATATGGTGGTCCATGAGTTTATTCCTAGGACAAAAACTAACCCAAAAAACTAACATTTTCAAAATGTTAGAGGGCTAAAGTGTAAACTTTCTTCATTTTATCTTAGAAGTTTTTCTTTCAGTTCTGACATTATTGTTTTCGTTGAGACTTTGCTTCGCCCTGATGTTCTAAACTCTGAAATTTCCACCTCTAAAAATGAATTAATGCATACCTTACTTTCTAAACTTGTAATCTAAATTTTTGTTTGAATTGTCTATATCATTTTAGGTATTGAATTCTAATCTTATTTTTAGTTTAATATTGCATGCTTATTTGTTAGAGGCTGATGATGCTTATATCTGTAGCCAAATATTTAGTACGTAGACATTAGCTTTGGTATCGCATGTTCACCAAAGAAATTAGCAATTAATACCAGCTGAGCCCATCTATGTGACTGGTTGAATTTTGATGCCACATGGGTCTGCCCCATGTGAGATCAGTGTGTTGTCATTGCGTACCTAATAAGACAATTTTAAAAAAAATAAAACTTTTGCCAACCTATTTAGTCATGCTTGGTCCCAATATTCCCACGATCCAAATTTCTCACAAACATTCATAAACAATAAAACTGCTTTCATTTCCCCAATTCACTACAATCACGCAATAAGTTCCAAAGCAAAGCTTATCGAATCAAAAATTACATCAATAGAACTCAGATTCTGACTAAACAGCCTGCGAGGTAATACGGCCGGTTTCGACAACATAACATATGAAATCATTAAACACTTACGTCCGACTGGGTTGGATAAACTAACAGAGCTTTATATCAAAATTCTACAAACGAGCACAATTCCTCAGAAATGGAAAATAGCGACAATAATTCCCATCAATAAACCTAATAAAGCAAAAAATAGCATAGATGAATATCGTCCAATCTTACTGCTGCCATGCATTTTAAAAGTTTTGGAAAAACTCATTGCCAGGCGTATTAAGTGGTACCTCTACAAAGAAAATTTATTATCACCCCACCAATTCGCTTATAGATCAAAGAGAAGCAAAATAGACTCTCTTTTAGTTATTGATGATTACATATGCCAAAGTCTATCCACACGAAACCATGTTTCCATCCTTTCAATTGATATGGAAAAAGCCTTCGACAGAGTACGCATTCACTCTATCCTCAAACAACTAGTTGACTGAAAGTTAGGTCCGAAAATAATAAATTTTGTGCGTAGCTACTTAACCAACACAAGATTTAAAGCTAAAGTAAACCATACACTACCGAGTGAAGAGAAATTGCATAATGGCATCCCCCAAGGATCTACATTGTAGGTCGCTCTTTTTCTGGTAGCCTTCAACAAGCTTAATGTCTTAATTAGTTCGCACAAATTTTTCTAACACACCATGTATGCAGACGATTTCTGCCTTATTTTTAAACCAAACACTAATTACAATTACCAAATTAATTCTATCTTTGCTGAAATAGAAACTTGGTGCGCCTTCAGCGGTACCAAAATTTCCAAAGAAAAATCCAAACATTTACACATCTGCAGAAAAGCAAAATGTACAACCAATGATATCACTATAAATAACACAATAATATAAAATCAGTTGTTTAAAAATATTAGGCTTAAGTTTTGATAAAAAATACTAGTGGAATGAACATGTACATACACTTGTAAAAACACTTAACAATAGTACACTAAATAATACACTTAACACTTGTAATTAACACTTAACATAATCAAAGTTTCAAACTTAAAAGCAACACTAACTCACTAATTAACATTGTAAAATCAATTATAGTATGTAAAATTGACTACGGCTTCTGTATATATAGAAAACCAAACAAACTGAACATGCACAAACTGGCCACTCCGTATCATTCGGCTGCGAGAATCTCTCTCGGAGCCTTCCTTACCACCCCCATTTCTAATCTTCTTGTTGAAGTTGGTTTACCAGACTTATCCACCCGTCTGGACTGGTCAATAGGACGTGCAGTCAATAGACCCACCAAAACATATGGATCCAATCTGCACACGACATATTTAAACTGCAACTAAAATTACCATCAAGCCTCCAACTTATCTTAGATAAAGCCACCGAACTTGATATAATCCTCTCACCTCTAAGCAAATATGTGTACAAAATGCACAGTGTGTTGATACCAAAAAATAAATTTTTTTTATTTTTTATATATTTTTGAAATTTAATTCTTTTTACATTTATATTCATTCCATTTATTCATTTTGTGCTATCTTAGTTGTCTTATTTTGCTTTTATTTTATTTATTGTTTGTTACCTACTGTTTCAAGTTTTCGTTCAAAATAAGTTGCTGTATTCGGGCTTGCACCTACAAAGACAACTTTAATAATGATAAGCCTAGAGGTGTCTCTTGTTAGATGTGCGATAGCATTGCCCGCCTTAAGTGCGCTAGGTTGACTGGTCGTGACCATGACCGACTTTACGGTACGGCTAAAGCTGCACCTGGTGGCATCAGGTGGTCTTGCCCCACCTTTTTCAAATACCAGGGGGACTTCTCAGTGATGTACCACCGTATGCGAAATATATACCACAAACTTAAAAAACTATTTACTGAGCTCGCCTCAGAGTTTGATGCTGGGGCAAAAATGTTTATGGAGTACTCTTTTGACTCCACTCCAACGGCTAATCCAGTACAACTGCCGCCATTATCCGCTCACAATCTTGCGCCTACCACAGCGCCACTTATTCCTTTTTCGTCTCCTCAATCTCTTTCTTGTCATTCCCCACCAACTTGATCTACTGCTTCATAACTTTTACCCACTTACACTTCTGAACTTTCTTCCATATCTGCCCAATCGTCCCATCCCCCTCTAATTCCAGTATCTCTCCAACCATTATCCCCTCTACTACTACTTCATCTGTTGCTTTCAACTTTCCCCCCACTACTTGTTCGTCTTACTCTATTATATGTCCTAATACTGTGACTTCAGCTCCTTCTGCCATTACCCTCTCTACTATTTCTTCATCTGTCGCTTTCAACTTTCCATCTTCTAATAAAGTCTTTAGCTCGTGCGTAACTGTGCCTCCCCCTAAGAGTTCTTCACAGTCTAACACTGCTTCTACTCCATTGCTATGTACTTTGAAGGTGCTCCATCCTCGTAAACATGTTTTTATTTCCAGGTTGGATAATGAGAAAATCTGTGACGACGTTGCACGCTATATATCATCAAAAGCATGCAACCTTTCGAATATTAATATTCATAAGTTTAATTTTTGTAGCCCTAGAGAAGGCTCTTCTTTCAAGCTTTCAGTTTCTATGGAAGTATTTTCTGTATTTTGTGACGCTAAATTCTGGCCTGCCCATATGTTGGTCCATGAGTTTATTCCTAGGACAAAAACTAGGCCAAAAAATTAACACTACATTTTCAAAATGTTAGAGGGCTAAAGTGTAAACTTTCTTCATTTTATCTTAGAAGTTTTTCTTTCAGTTCTGACATTATTGTTTTCGTTGAGACTTTGCTTCGCCCTGATATTCTAAACTCTGAAATTTCCACCTCTAAAAATGAATTAATGCATACCTTACTTTCTAAACTTGTAATCTAAATTTTTGTTTGAATTGTCTATATCATTTTAGGTATTGAATTCTAATCTTATTTTTAGTTTAATATTGCATGCTTATTTGTTAGAGGCTGATGATCCTTATATCTGTAGCCAAATATTTAGTACGTAGACATTAGCTTTGGTATCGCATGTTCACCAAAGAAATTAGCAATTAACACCAGCTGAGCCCAGTCTATGTGACTGGCTGAATTTTGATGCCACATGGGTCTGCCCCATGTGAGATCAGTGTGTGGTCATTGCGTACCTAATAAGTCAATTAAAAAAAAAAAAACTATAGCCAACCTATTTAGTCATGTTTGGTCCCAATATTCCCACGATTCAAATTTCTCACAAACATTCATAAACAATAAAACTGCTTTCATTTCCCCACTCCACTACAATCACGCAATAAGTTCCAAAGCAAAGCTTATCGAATCAAAAATTACATCAATAGAACTCAGATTCTGACTAAACAGCCTGCGAGGTAATACGGCCGGTTTCGACAACATACCATATGAAATCATTAAACACTTACGTCCGACTGGGTTGGATAAACTAACAGAGCTTTATATAAAAATTCTACAAACGAGCACAATTCCTCAGAAATGGAAAATAGCGACAATAATTCCCATCAATAAACCTAATAAAGCACAAAATAGCATAGATGAATATCGTCCAATCTTACTGCTGCCATGCATTTTAAAAGTTTTGGAAAAACTCATTGCCAGGCGTATTAAGTGGTACCTCTACAAAGAAAATTTATTATCACCCCACCAATTCGCTTATAGATCAAAGAGAAGCAAAATAGACTCTCTTTTAGTTATTGATGATTACATATGCCAAAGTCTATCCACACGAAACCATGTTTCCATCCTTTCAATTGATATGGAAAAAGCCTTCGACAGAGTACGCATTCACTCTATCCTCAAACAACTAGTTGACTGAAAATTAGGTCCGAAAATAATAAATTTTGTGCGTAGCTACTTAACCAACACAAGATTTAAAGTTTAAGTAAACCATACACTACCGAGTGAAGAGAAATTGCTTAATGGCATCCCCCAAGGATCTATATTGTCGGTCGCTCTTTTTCTGGTAGCCTTCAACTAACTAATCTCTTAATTAGTTCGCACAAATTTTTCTAACACACCATGTATGCAGACGATTTCTGCCATATTTTTAAACCAAACACTAATTACAATTACCAAATTGATTCTATCTTTGCTGAAATAGAAACTTGGTGCGCCTTCAGCGGTACCAAAATTTCCAAAGAAAAATCCAAACATTTACACATCTGAAGAAAAACAAAATGTACAAACAATGATATCACTATAAATAACACAATAATATATAAAATCAGTTGTTTAAAAATATTAGGCTTAAGTTTTGATAAAAAATACTCGTGGAATGAACATGTACATACACTTGTAAAAACACTTAACAATAGACTTAACATAATCAAAGTTTCAAACTTAAAAGCAACACTAACTCACTTATTAACATTGTAAAATCAATTATAGTATGTAAAATTGACTACGGCTTCTGTATATATAGATGCACAAACTGGCCACTCCGTATCATTCGGCTGCGAGAATCTCTGGCATATGGATCCTATCTGCACACGACATTTTTAAACTGCCTGAAACGCAAACGGCAACTAAAATTACCATCAAGCCTCCAACTTATCTTAGATAAAGCCACCGAACTTGATATAATCCTCTCACCTCAAAGCAAATATAAATACAGACTCCGCCCATGGTACCTTAAAGCTGACTTAATAATGCTCTAATTAACAAGACACAAAAAAGAGACAACGCCAAACGCACAGTATAGAGCAAAGTTCAACTTCATCCGAGAGAAGTTCCCTACATGGACATTTCTCTTCACGGACGGCTCAAAATCGGATCACATCACAGCTTTTAGTGTTATCACCGAAGGACACCATACCATAAAATCAGTCATACTGCCAAACTACACGTCAATCTTCACCGCAGAGGCAGCAGCCGTACTCACTGCCGTGAAATATTCAACAATCGCAAAAAGGATCAAATTCCATATCTGCACAGATTCGATGTCAACCCTCTTAACTGTTATTAGTAGTATTAACAACTCAGAAACTACGATCAGCATTATAAGAGCCATTGTCACGAATAATTCCAACAATATTCCGCTAATGTGGATATCAGGTCACGTCGACATATTAGGAAACAAGCATGCCGACGCTGTGGCGAAATATGCAACACGAGCTCCACTTCTACTCCACAACACGACCAACAAAAACGACATCAATAATCTAGTAAATAAAACAGCAGAAGAACAAATGAATCAACTATGGAACGAATATACAAGTTAACACTATGGCATAAGACCACAACAAAGCTATCGTGTCGACCACAGCAATAGTATGCTCAGCCTATGGGAAAACAATGAGTCTGCTACCTACTCATATTTTTTGTGATATTCAACTAGAAATACAAACAGTAAAAAATAAATACCAAGAACCCGGAACATAGGACCGGCGTCTAAGAAAAATACTGACGCCAGATGTAATAAAGAATGCCGACGCCAGATGTAACATTTAAAACTAACCGAAAAACCCACCCTTTCATAGTTAGTAAATCGCGGCAGGACAAAGAGGAATTACTTTGTTCAGCCGCGGTTCAAAATAGTATTTAAGCAGAGTAAAAATTATTTTGTAGCAGTTCTAAAATCAGACTCGTGGAAGCAAGCCGTTGTGCTGCTCACGAAAGTAATAAAATAAAAACAAAATAGAAAACCCAATCATGTTTAATTGGCGCCCTACGTGGAGCAAGTGTAAAAACAAAAAAAAAAACAGTGTCAAAAAGAAATTTATATCTAAGAAAGAAAATTATAATCTAAGAAAACATGTAAGTAAAGTGATCACTTTATGTTAAGAGAAGAGTTCCAAAAATCGAGTGAAGTTGAATAAAGGTCTTAAATTGAATGATTGGCGAACGTGAGTTAGAAGATCTAGCTGACACAGTTAACCATATCGAAGTGGATAGACAGAGTGACTATAACCAAAGTAGTGACAGAGGTTGGTGGCCGAGCCAAGGAAAAATGGACACAGCCCAAGTTCAGCAGTTAATTGAGGCTGCCGTTAGGTGTGCTATTTCGACTCAAAAACAGATATTTGATCACCAGATTAGCGAGATAAATCAGCGTTTAGGGTATATAGCAACTAACTCATCTCAAATAGAAGTGTACGAAGACACAGAATTTGTTGAGGGTGTCAAATGCGACGAGTCATTATACATAATAAATTCTCTCCCGGAATACGAAGGGAAACAGGAGTCTTATGTGTCTTGGAGACAAGCAGCGCACACCGCCTATAGATTATTCGAAAAATACGAGGGTAGTTCCAAATATTACCAGGCAGTTGCTTCAATTAGGAACAAAGTAATGGGCTTGGCAGACTCGGTATTTTCGTCTTTTAATACACTACTGAATTTCAAGGCAATAATTGCCCGACAGGGCAATGTGACAATTTTACAGTTTTACGAGGAGGTCGAAAAAAAGCTAACTCTGCTGACCAACAAAACTATAATGACTCATGACAGAGCAGTGGCATTAGCGTTGAACGAAAAATATAGGATGGACGCCTTGCGTGCGTTCATCTCAGGTGCGAGAAAGGCACTAAATGACATCGTATTTGCAGCTCGGACAGGTGATCTCCCGAAAGCACTTGCCTCGTCCCAAGAAGTGGAGTCGAACCATGAGCGATACCGGTTCGCTGCAAATTATACAAGAAACTTAGAGGAGCAACGGACAGAACAGAACAGAAACAGAAGAATAGTGAAAGGAAGCAACAGAGTAGAAATCACAATCACCAGTACAATCAGCATGGGAAAAACCCTTAGCTTAGAAGACGCGAGCAGAAACCCGATAGAATTCAGAAGGAGCTAGACTAGCCGATGGATGTGGATCGTTATCAGGGGCATGGTTTTAAAAGGCCAAATGAGTCCGAGAGACGCACGGGTCACAAGTTCCACAGAATAAACTACTTGACACCAGAAACCAGTCCTCAAGGGTATAGACAGGAGGACTACAGAGAAATGGCTGAGACGGCAGTCCCCGAAGGGGAGGAACAGATGTCAGATGCAGATTTCGTCAATTTTTTAGGGAATCGTCCCTGCTACCGTTCATAGAACGGTCAATTGCAGGGAAAAAATAAAACTTTTGATAGATACGGGGGCATCAAAAAGTTATATTAAGCCCCTTGTGGAGTTAAAGCATGTAGTAGAAGTAGAAAAACCTTTTGTGGTAAAATCTATACATGGCGTTAACCATGTGGGAAAAAATCGTTTGTTCATTTGTTTAGGTTGGCCAGTACTTTCTTCATTGCGACCTTTCCAATCCAAACCTTGCGACGTTTAATGGGATAATTGGTCACGATCTGCTAACGCGGGTCAGTGTGAAAATTGATCTGGAATCAAAAATAATTGTTCACGACAATGGGTCGGAACCAATTAAGTTTTTAAAGTGTGCACACAAATAGAAGAAATTAAGGTGCCGCAGCACATAAAAGCTGAGTTTTTAAGAATGCTCAAAAAACGAACTAAAGTCTTTGCGGATCCTAATGAACTACTACCTTACAATACTTCGGTGGTTGCCACAATTCGGACAGAGAATGATGATCCGTTATATTACAAAGCTGTACAAGTATTCAATGGGCGTAGCCGACTTTGTCGATACGGAGATTAAAGACCTGCGAAACGGCATAGTTAGACCTTCACGGTCACCATATAATAACCCAATATGGGTGGTAGATAAAAAGGAAGTTGACGAGTTAGGAAATAGAAAAAAACGTTTAGTAGTAGACTCCCAGAAGCTCAATCAGAAGATGATTGATGATAAATAACCGATTCCCAGCATTTCAATGATTTTGTTGAACCTTGGAAAATCTAAATACTTTACAACGCTTGATCTGAAGTCAGGCTATCACCAAATTGCGTTAGCTGAACGCGACCGTGAGAGGACGGTTTTCTCCGTTAATGGGGGAAATTATGAATTCTGCCGACTCCCATTTGGATTAAGAAATGTGCCAAGCATTTTCCAGAGGACCATAGATGATGTGCTTCGAGATCGGGAGGACCTGTTACGTTTACGTCGATGACGTCATAATTTTCTCTGAAACAGAGAATGACCATCTCAAACACATTGACTGGGTCTTGAGGAGTCTTTATGATGCTAACATGAGGGTATCACGTGAAAAATCTCGCTTTTTCAAGGAGGAAGTTGAATATAGCTGGTTTATTGTGTCAAAGGACGGCATAACAACGAGCCCGGAAAAGGTGAAGGCCATTCGTTGAGCCCTCCACATTGTTCGGAGTAAAGTCAGTTTTAGGTCTGGTAAGCTATTATAGGGGCTTCGTGCGAGAATTCCCCTCAATTGCGAAGCCGCTGACCAATCTATTAAAGGTTGAGAATGGTAGTGTAAGCGCCCAGCAGTCAAAAGAAATAAAAATAAAATTTGGGGACGTTGAATGGGCGACCTTTCACGAGCTAAGGAGAATTCTGTGCTCAGAAGATGTCATGCTTCGTTATCCCGACTTTAAGAAGACGTTCGATCTAATGATGGATGCCTCTTCGCAGGGCTTCGGGCGGTACTATCCCAAGACGGTAAGCCAATCACAATGATATCGAGAACGTTGCACTATGCAACCAATGAAAGAGAACTGTTAGCAATAATGGCAATGAAAAATCTCACACCTTATCTCTACGTTGTAAAAGACCTGAACATTTTTACGGTTCACCAGCCGCTCACATTTGCGGTGTCGGATCGAAACCCAAATGCAAAAATAAAGCGGTGGAAGGCTTTCATTGAGGAGCATAATGCTAAAATTTTCTACAAGCCGGGTAGGGAGAATCATGTCGATGATGCATTATCACGATAAAAGATCCATGTGCTGAAACATGAGGTAGAGTCAGACGCTGCAACAATTCACAGTGAAGTGTCCCTGATATACACCATCGAAAAGACGGACAAACCAAAGAACCAAATATTAGGAGAAACGCCCTTTTTGTCGATAAATTCTACAAGTTTGCTCTTGTGAAGCCGATACCTTCGAGGAAAATAGTAGATGTTGAAAAAGCAATTCTCCAGCTGTTAAACTTTCACCCGAATACAAGAACGATTTTCTGCGATAACGAGCCATCAATAAACTCAGAGACTATAACAACCCTCCTTTCGAATCGCTACGGCATTCAGGTAGCAAATGCTCCGCCGCTGCATAACACGTCTAATGGGCAAGTTGAAAGATCCCACGTCACTCTCCTGGAGATTGCTCGGTGCCTTAAACTGGAAAAAAAGATCGATAACACTATCAATCTGATTCCACACGCAACAGTAGAATACAAGAGGAGTGCTTACTCTGTCACCTGTAAAAGGCCAATAGTCATAATTCATTTGGCTCCCCCAGAGCTTCAGAAGGAAATAAGGAGGAAAATTGAGAAGGCTTAGGAGATCCAGTTGACTAGATTCAATGAATACAGACAAAATAGCGATTTTCATCCCGGAGAAAAGGTGTTGGTTAAAACCAACAGAAGGTTGGGAAACAAGTTGACTCCCCTATGTGTCGAAGAAAGTGTCGAGGCCGACTTAGTGACAACTGTCCTCATTAAGTGGAGGGTGGTCCATAATTACAATTTACGGTAAAATTATTTCAAGCATTTTTTCATATCATTATTGCAGGGTTTCGCTTATAATATTTTTATTGACGACTACAAAGACGGCGAGATTGACTGACTTTACGCATTCAAGATACATCCCCATCATGGACGGATATGCCGTACTGTGAACTAAATTTGGATATTTACGGCACACTACGAACCTGACGACATACGTGGAGATTACAACCGAAACAATAGCCTTGACGGACCAGTTTCCACAATCACACATGAGGAAACGGCTGGAGGTGGACACAACACGAATCAACACACTCTTGAATATGGTAGACTTTCACCATAGACAGGCCAGAAGCATCAACATTTTGGGAACAGTCCTGAAGGTGGTTGCGGTTACACCGGACTTCGACGACTTCGAATTAGTAAAGCATAAGCAAGCCCAGCTCATGATTCAGAAAATAGGCAAATAGTTATTAACACAACAGTTCAAGAAAGAATTAAGGAATTATCAGAAAGAGTAAACATTTTGATTAAAGAAACAAAAAAGTAACAAATAAACACTGAACAGTTGTATGAGGTGCTATTAGCACGAAATAGATTTTTAATACCTGAAATGGAAAATTTAATGTTATCAATTACACTCGCAAAAATTGGCACAGTAAATCCGACAATACTAGATAGTAATCACATTAGAAATTTAGTTGATGAGCACTTTACAGGAATTAGTTTAATGGACCTAATGGAAGCTTCTCATGTGAAAGTTTTGCAAAATAGAGATGTACTGCACTTTGTAATAAATTATCCTAAGCCTAAGATAGTATGTAAGAGGATTATTGTTTTCTCTGTTCCTCATAATGAAAATATAGTCAACCTAGCCGACAGCGACAACGTTGCGGAATGCAACAAGCAGATATTGGCCATCGGAGATTGCAGCCATACCATTACATCAACTTTCTGCAACTAACTTCCGAAAGAAACGTGCGCT
The DNA here is from genome assembly GCA_035041755.1 of Cacoxenus indagator. Classification (NCBI taxonomy): domain Eukaryota; kingdom Metazoa; phylum Arthropoda; class Insecta; order Diptera; family Drosophilidae; genus Cacoxenus; species Cacoxenus indagator. Next base: position 23,423 of record JAWNKX010000328.1, read on the forward strand.
CAACAACTTCACTCCGTAAAAGTTGCGCTCTGCAGTACCCGACCATATTACATCGAACCTATAACAGTGGTCGATGATGGTGTCATCGTCATCAGTGTCAACGCGGTCACTATAAAGGAAGGGGATAGTCCGGAAAAGGTTGTCACTGGCACGTTCCTGCGCACTTTCGACCGCGAGGTTTGTGTTTACGATTCGGTGCACGTCAACCAAAATAACATAGTGAAAAAGACTCCCGACGTTTCGGCATCAACACTGCTGAACATAACCAACCATGACGAAATCGTGAGCATGGCGTATCTTCATAAAATGAGCATTGGCAACCTGCGGCACATCATCGGAATAAAAACAAAACTAATTTAGGACCATATTGTGTCTGGAGCAAGTACGTTTACCGGTGTTATTATGTGCTACACCCTGGTCAAGCTCATCCAAGTCTGGAGGAAGAGAAGTCAGCGACTGGTAATCGACGAATTTAAGAGAACCGAGGATGGCTCTCACTTGAGCAAGGGAGGATTTAGGACGATAGCATAAGACGACAACAAAGCTATCGTGTCGACCACATCAATAGTATGCTCAACCCATGGGAAAATACTGAGTCTGCTACCTACTCGTATTTCTAGTGATCATCAACTAGAAATACAAACAGTAAAAAATAAATACCAATAACCCGGAACATAGGACGGGCGCCCAAGAAAAATACTGACGCCAGATGTAATGAAAAATGTCGACGCCAGATGTAATAAAACCGAAAAATCCACCCTTTAATAGCTAGTAAATCGCGGCAGGACAAAAAGGAATTACTTTGTTCAGCCGACGTTCAAAATAGTATTTAAGCAGATTAAAAATCATTTTGTAGCAGTTCTAAAATCAGAATCGTGGAAACAAGCCGTTGTGCTGCTCACGAAAGTAATAAAATAAAAACAAAATAGAAAATACAATCTTGTTTAAATTACATACTTTTATAATCAAATAAACCCCACACGAAAAGCACTTTGCATCCCTCCAGATATAGACAGAGGACATAGCATTTTATATACCATATTCAGACTGGGACACACCAGATTTACACAAGAACACATTTTTAACAAAACTCCAACATGCAATTTTTGCAACGCTGATTCATTGTCGATTCATTGTTACATACAACGGCAACCATATCCAAATCATATGCAACTACCTTCATATCCCTCCAATCAACCAACTAATTACAGAAGCCAGTCTATATAATATAAGAAGCTTCATTCTTCTAATAAATAAATTAAACCTAACGCAGAAAATATGACCTAGTTTAATTTATAGTCTTAGTACCAACATTTGTAAATATTGTAAATATACCAGCATTAAACACATAAACTAAAATCTACCACACAGCTCAAGGCCTTTTTCGCTGCTTTCATTTTTGTCGGCGTCTTCGTAGTCTGTTTCTTAGTCGGTTTCGTCGTTTGCGCTAAAATATGCGTCTCTCAGTAAATGACCAGTCATCAAATTTTTAAAAATATGCTGTTTAATGTCACTGCTGTTATGTTGCAAGTATAGCAAATTAGATATTATTGCGAGATCTTCTTTTGACAAGTTTTTTTCAATGTACTCTTTTTTCTTCTCAAAGCGTTCGTCAGTATAATCATACTCGAATCCTTGAAATGGATTTTATGTATTTGTTATTTTAGTTGTTTTTTAAATTAAAGTCCTAAGACTCTATCCTCTTAACCATGCGGAAAGATATTTATAATATATTGTTAACCACCAATCACACTTCCATGAGTTTACTCTTCACTAATTTGTTATATATTTGTTCTTTAAGTTGTTTATTAAATTAATCTAAATTATTGCCCATTCAGAAATATAACTGTAATGTAATGTTAACCACCAATCACACCTACATGGGATAACTCTTAACTAAGTTCCTATGTGTTTGTTATTTTAGTTGTTTATTACATTAAACTTCCATTGCTGTATCCTATTAGACATGTGGAAAGATAATTTTAATGTAATGTTAACCAACAATCACACTTACATTAGTTAACTCCTCACTAAGTTATTATATACTTGTTCTTTTAGTTGTTTATTAAATTAAACTTCTAAGACTGTATCCTATTGATTATGCGGAAAAATAATTCTAATATAATGTTAACCACCAATCACACTTATATGAGTTAACTCTTCACTAAAGTGTTATGTATTTGTTATTTTAGTTTTTTATTAAATTAAACTTCTAAGACTGTATGCTCTTAAACATGCGGAGATGTAATTATAATATAATTTTAACCACCAATCACACTATAATTGTTTTTTTTTTTTTTTTTTTACATTGACATAGTAGGTACGCAATGACCACACACTGATCTCACATGGGGCAGGCCCAAGTGGCATCAAAATTCACCCAGTCATATAGACTGGGCTCAGCTGGTGTTAATTACTAAGTTCTTTGGTGAACATGCTATACCAAAGCTAATGTCTACGTGTTAAATATTTGGCTACAGATAAAAACATCATCAGCCTCTAATAAACATGCAATATTAAACTAAATCTAAGACTTAATTTAGAATTCAATACCTAAAATGATATAGACAATTCAAACAAAAATTTAGATTACAAGTTTAGAAAGTAAGTTATGCATTAATTCAATTAAGCCAAGAAGAGGTGGAAATTTCAGAGTTTAGAAAATCACGGCGAAGCAAAGTCTCAACGAAAACAATAATGACAGAACTGATAGAAAAACTTTTAAAATAAAATGAAGAAAGGTTACACTTTAGCCTAGCCTTCTAATACTTTGAAAGTGTAGTGGAAGAAGCAGAAGATGAAACTGAAGCAGTGACTGGTAAGGTTACCTGCGAGCGCCTAGTTTTTTTCTTAGGAATAAACTCATGGACCACCATATGTGCAGGCCAGAAATTAGCGCCACAAATGACAGAAAATACTTCAATACCAACTGAAAGCTTGAAAGAAGAGCCTTCTCTAGGGCTAGAAAAATTAAACTTATGAATATTAATATTCGAAGTGTTGCATGCTTTTGATGATATATAGCGTGCAACGTCGTCACAGGTTGTCTCCTTATCCAACCTGGAAATAAAAATATGTTTACGAGGATCCAGCACCTTCAAAATACATGGCACTGGAGTAGAGGCAGTATTGGACTGTGAAGAACTCTTAGAGGGTGACAAAGTACGGGAGGAGTTAGAGACTTTAGTAGAAGATGAAGCAGAAGTTACAGTAGTAGGACAGGGAGTAGAGCAAGATGAACAATTAGTGGAGGGAAAGTTGAAAGCTACAGTTGAAGTGGTAGTAGAGGGGATATTGGTAGAAGGAGCTACTGGAATTGGAGCGGGATGGGATGATTGGTTAGATATTGAAGAAAGTACAGAACAATAAGAGGGTAAAGGTTGGGAAGAAGGGGAACAAGTTGGAGAAGTTGAAGCTGAAGTCACAGTAGTAAGACATGGAATAGAGGAAGTCGAACAAGTAGTGGAGGGAAAGTTAAAGGCGATAGATGAAGAAGTAGTAGATGGGATAGTGGTTGACGGAGCTACCGGAATTTGAGCGGGATGGGACGATGGGGTGGATATGGAAGAAAGTACAGAAGAGTGACTGGGTAAAGGTTGGGAAGAAGAAAAACAAGTTGGAGAAGTTGAAGTTGAAGTTTTTTTCTTAGTGGATGGAAAGTTCAAAGCGACAGATGAAGAAATAGTAGAACAAGTTAGAGGGGATTGTGAAGAAGGGGGTTGAGGAGACGAAAAAGAAATAAGTGGCGCTGTTGTAGGCGGAAGAATATGAGGGGATAATGGCGGCAGTTGTACTGCATTAGCCGTTGGAGTCAAGTCGAAAGAGTACTCCAAAAACATTTTTGACCCAGCATCACACTGGTGCTCAGTGAATAGTTTTTTAAGTTTGTGGTACTTATTTCGCATACGGTGGTACATCATTGAGAAGTCCCCCTGGTATTTGAAGAAGGTGGGGCAAGACCACCTGATACCACCAGATGCAGCTTTAGCCGTACCGTAAAGTCGGTCATGGTCGCGACCAGTCAACCCAGCACAATTAAGGTGGGCGATGTTATCGCACATCCAACAAGAGACACCTCTAAGCTTATCACTATTAAAGTTGTCCTTGTTGGTGCAAGCCCTAATACAGCAATTCATTTTGCGCGAAGAAAAAATGAATAAATAAAATAAAAATAAGTGAAAAAGAAGTAAATAAAAAATAATAATAATATCAATAATAAAATAAATAAAATAAAAAAAAAAATTAAAAATTTTAAAAAAAAATTAATTAAAAAAAATAAAAGATAAAAAAATTTTAAGTAAGTAAAAATAAAATTAACAAATAAAATAATAACAATAAAATAAACTTGAGTGAAATTTTTTTTTTAAATTTATTTTCAAAATTTGTTTGTTATTATCAACACACTGTGCAAAAAAAGCACAACGACTTAAGTCCGAATTTTGACGCTCTCAGCTAGACAGAGATAGAATTGCAAAGAGAAAAGTAAGGTGAATAATAATACTTTCCCAGAGAAAAAAGAGGAAATACAGTTATTTAAAAATAATAACTACTGTATAGAGAGCAAGAAAGAAACAGAAAAAGACTAAAATAGCAAAAACTATTTTAAAGAAAGAGCAAAGCAGGAAAAAAAAAGAGATTGAACTCAATACACAGGAAAGGCAAATTGAAGCGTTGTACTTGCCAAAAATAATTAAACATTGATAAGTACAAAATTTATACGGGTGAAATGAGCCATACACCACAAATAAATTCACTTATAAATTCACTTAACACCGGAAAGAAAATAAATATTATTAACGATAAACGACAATAGACAAATTAATTGCCAAATGCTAATCTAAATCAAAATGCGGAGCAGAATCAAAACACGTCTGTTAAGCACAAGCTACTAACTACCAGTTCTTCTAGTTGTTTATTAAATTAAACTTCAAAGACTGTATCATATTGCCCATTCGGAAAGATAATTGTAATGTTAACCACCAATCACCTTTATGTAGGATTTAGGTCTAGGAAAGATTACAAATTAAGTATAATGTTTTAAACAAATCCGCTTCTACGTCGTTTCTCGTCATTTTGTGTCCGTCGTGAATGCGCGCTTCTACTCGAATGCCCCGAACCCGTAGTTGCGTTCGCTGTCGTCGTCTTTTGCCGTCTTCGCCGTCGTTGCCGTATTCGTCATCGTTGCCGTCTTCGCCTTCGTTACTGATCTCGTCGCTGCTGACGTCATCGTTGTCGTTCTTTCCTCATCGTCGTTGGTGATGTCGTCGTTCTCTCTCTCCTTTCCGCACATTCGGTCATTCTGACAAAGCATTCGGCCCGAATGCTTCATCTTCATCCTCATCATAGCTAACGGACCATGGCTTCATGTACTCTGCGCGTGTTGCTGTGTTTTTCGGACCTGCACTGTTGCCTATTTTCTGCACATCATAGGTGTAGTTGTGTTTGACCTTAACAATCTGGTATAGTCCCCAAAACTTAGACTTGAGTTTAAGGCCACTACCAAATTGTGTTCGCTTCACAGCTACTAAGTCGCCCAAATTATACTGCTTTACGTCGCAGATTATACGTTTTCTTATTTTCGTTCTGCAGTCTCAAAATGTGTGACTTCGCCTTTGCTCGCAAATCGTTGCGTTCATCGGTAAACATATCCACTGATTCTTTGTTAATTAGTTCTCGTAGCTGATGATCTTCGTTTGTTCGCATTTTTACGCCAACCAATAACTCGAACGGTGTCGTGTCAATGCTTCGCGTAAATGTTAAGTTAATCGCCTGTTGTACTCTGGTAACATGCTTGTACCACTTTGAGGGATCATCAGTGCTAAGTTTGGAAAGCACTGAAATTATAATTGCATTCAGTCTTTCGACTTGTCAGTTTATTCGTGGTAGACCCGTCGTTCTCTTTACCAGTTTAATTTTTTCATTGTCGCAGTACTTCAGAAATTCTTGGGCAGTGAAAGCAGGACCCCTATCTGAAATTATAGGTGCTGCGTTGATGAATGTTACGCTTTGACTACTTAGCTTCGAGATGACTTCGTTTGCCGTTGTGGACTTGGTCGGGTACAGCCAGCAAAACTTCGTAAATAATTCGATTACAGCAAAAATATGCTTCTAGTCTTTATGCGTTGATTCTAGTGGTCCTAAAACGTCGATATGGTAGGTGTGTAATGGTATGTCTTCTTTCTGCAGTGGGTGTAGCCAACATTCTTGTTTATTCTTTTTGCGGCTACTTACTATACACGGAATGCAGCACTCAATATACTTTCGGATTTTATCTTCAACGTTCGGCATATAATATTCTCTACAAATCAACTCTTTCGTTTTCTTGACCGCAAAATGACCTCTGGCATGTGCATGACCAATAACTCCTTTTTGCATTTCATTAGGGACAACTACTAGCTCTGTGTCATTTTCAAGCTTTAATAGTATATCTACCTTCAGAAAATAGTCGCACGTCGTGTTTTCCTTGGTAAGAGCATCTTTAACAGCTTTTAATTTCTCATCGCGGTCTTGTGCATTTTTTATGCCGATGTTTATGCTGTCGTCACTTATCGTCATTACAGGATATCTGCTAAGCATCGTTCCCGAACGATGTTCAACCACGTAGTCGCATTTTTGTAAGAAGCGTATCCATCGAGCTACTCATGTACAAAGATCTTTCTTATCCAACGTTTTCGTAAATGCGTTACAATGTGACACCAATTTAAAACGTATTTCCAAAAAATATACTCTGAATTTTGATAGTGCCTCGATTTCTGCAAGAATTTCAAGTTCGTAGCTTGTAAACTTTCTCTGTGCGTCTTTAGCTTTCTGGCTCATATAGTGAATGGGATGTATTTGACCATCGTCGGGTGATCTTTGAAGTAATACTGATCCGAATCCGTCGATAGACGCATCTGTATGTACTTCTGTTTCATATTTCTGGTTGTAAATATGCAACACTGGATTCTCTTTTAAAATTTCCTTCCTTCTCTTTCTGAACCATCAAACTGTTATTGACCATTCTGTGTGACGAAAGACGTGTATTTCTTACTCGTTTCTGCGACCGGTACATGAAAGAATCCATTTTTCAATTCAATTGTGCTGGACACTTTCGCATCTTGTAAGCGATCAAGTTGGTATTCAATAAGCGCCATCGGGAATTGGTCTTTGATAATTACTTTATTAATTCTCCGGTAATCGATGCATAATCGAGGAGACCCATCACTTTTCTTTATTAAAACAACTGGACTCGTGAATTCTGTAACGGAATCTTTAATTATTCTACTTGCGCATCAACTATGGTTGTCTCTGTATGTGGTAATCGTCGCGGTCTCGAAAATATTGGCGGTTCGTCTATATATAGTTCGCTTCCACTTACGATCGCATCGATTTTCATTATCGCCACTTCATCTATTTGAGTCTTCTTGATGTGCATATCATCGCGATTAATTGTAACTTCTGCGTGCATGAATAATTCTTCACCTATTAGTAATTGAAAATCTAAACAGCTAGATGGTACGACGTAAACATTAAGTTCAAAAGAATTCGATCAGTATTTCATGTTTAAAACGTCCTATCGGTTTGTTTTGTTGTCATTGCGTTTTTCTCCAAACCCGACTAGCTTTATGTTATCTTTGACAAGTTTCGGTTCTTGCAACTCTTTATATACCTGCATTGAGACAATATTAAATTTACCATTGTGAAATAATGCGATGCATCCCTTGTCCATATTGCCCACTTCCTTGTTGGTTAAATTGATCTGCACTCGTACTCGACGTATGTTTGATTCCTCTACCGCCTTATTCTCTTTGCAACTTTTCGAAATGTGTCCGAACTGGTTACACTTGAAGCATTTCTTTCCTTTTCCTTTGTTTTGACAATTATTCGACAGATGCCCTTTTCAACGCAATTATAGCAATTCACGTCTCTCTTCACCTTTTTGTTCACAATGCTTCTTCTTTCTTTGTTTTCGTTGCGCGTTTCATTCTCAGTTAGGTTATCTTTTTCATTAATTTTTTAATAACACTTTAATTTTTCTTTGAATTCTCTCATATTTTTTGCATTATACAAAATGATTTTATTCACCGGTTTGCCATTGATACCGTCGATTATGTATTGCATCAAAACATCGTCAGTAATTTTTCCTCGTGTAGCTGTTTCTTTGAGACGGTAAAAATCAAAGAGTATTCATTCATATGGATAAGTTCTCTCTGGTAAAAATGCCTTCGCTGTTTCCGGGCTTACTTTGAGCTAGTTATTCAGTTGTACAGTTTCTGCAGCTCGTCTAAGTCAACCAATAGTAGCGGTAACATTATAGTAAAATTCATGCAAAATAGCAATTTAATTATCACAATGGTGACCACACCCTTTATACAACCCATAACTCATTTACGAATGCAGACCTCACTTTCTGCTCCCCACCTCTTAATCTAAACGCCTCATGGTCAATAGCAGACGATCTATACGACAGTGACCACTTTCCCATCTTTTGCAATTTTTTCATTAAACCTCCCAACAACACGACATCAAAAACTCACAAATACAACCTTCAGATAGCAAATTGGGAAAAATTGCAAGCTGAAATAGTCAAAGAAATAGCTGACCTTGAAATTACCAATAACACCAACCAAGCAGAAGCTAAATTTTTTAATAACTTAAAAGTATGCACAAACCTTTCCATACCTACAACCAATCCTAATAAATCTTCACGGAAGCCAGTATACTAGTGGAATAGTAGTCTAGCACCCATAAAATCAACCAAAAATATAACCTAAATCTACTAAGGGAAGACCCTAGCTCCACAAATGTGCTCAACTACAAAAAAGCCAACGCAAAATTTAAACGAAATTTAAACGCAAATATTAAAAATAACACAAAGGACAGCCTTCGCTGACTTCACTAAAGACAAAAACCCTAACACCAGAACAAAAACTCTTTGGGATAAACTACATATTATCTCAGTCATCCGCAAAAAAAAAATAAATAAATAAAGGAAGCACAGGCGATTCGTTCTCTTGTTGTATTTGTGCTTAACAGACGTGTTTGTTTTACATCTGCTCCGCAGTGTGACTAGCATTTGGCAATTGATTTGTCTATTGTCGTTTTCGATCTTTACTTTTATTTATATTCTTTCTGGTGTTGTTTTGTTTTAAGTGACTTTATTTGTGGTGTATGACTCATTTCACCCGTATACATTTTGTGCTTAACATTGTTTAATTATTTTGGCAAATACAACACTTAAAATTGGCTTTCCTGTATATTGAGTTCAATCGCCTTTTTTTTCCTGCTTTGTTCTCCCTTTAAATTGTTTTTGCTATTTTAGTCTTTTTCTGTTTCCTTCTTGCTCTCGTTAAGCAATTTTTATTTTTGAATAACTGTATTTCCTCTTTGCTCTCTTGGAAAGTCTTTTATAAAAACTAATAATTCACCTCACTTTTCTCTTTCCAATTTTATCTCTGTCTAGCTGAGAGTGTCAACCAAAGAGTATTAATTCATATAGAGCTTACATTCCTCTCTTAAACAAATAGCCGGAGAGACTTTTAAGAAACGATTGGCTTATGTTAAGTTTTCAGCAGTTGTATAGATTTCTTGTCTGTTCAACTATGTGGCGTAAAATATTCTGTTGGTTTGCTTAAGCTAAACAAGCAAATGGACGGACGGCCGTAAAAGGTGAAAATATTGAATGATAAGAAAATTATAAAAACACAAGAAAGACATCAGAGGCACTGTCTTGTTTCTTTGATTTTTTTAAAGTTCTTCATTTGCAAGGTGGGTCGAGAATATTAAGCAGATGGTGTTGATTTTTCTTTAATTTATGAAAACGTTCATTAACAACGAAATCGGGCCATAGCTGGCTTGTATTTTGCCTATATTCATTTATATGAATGAAATGAAAATACCAGGCGGCCAGCAAAAAAAGTAGGCATGAAAACAAAGCAAAATCGTAAAAAATTGATTTTTGACTTCAACTTCTTGAAGACAATTTTCCGTTGTGGCAGAAAACGAAATCCATTTCAATAGCAAGTACAGTGAATGCGCATTTATTGAACAGCCAAATAAACCCAAGTGAAATTTCTAACTACCGTCGAATTTCCATAGCTCGAACTTTTAGAAGTCGAATATCTCCATGACTCGAATTGAGTACGTTTATAGTGAAAACTCAATATAATATGTCTTCCATAACTCGAATATCTTCATAATTTGAAGTTTTGTTATGCATTATGGTGATTCAAGATTTGGCAGTTTGACTGTACGAGAAATACGCTCAGTCCGCAAAGTTCGAGTCTCAATCGCGCAAAGCAAATTTCGTCACCATTACTTTGTGTTGTGTTCTTTTCTCTTGTTTCCTTGTGATCAGCAATGAAGAAAAAAACAAATAGTCTAGACTTTGTTGTTGCGTGAGCGTAGCAAAAAAAAGGAATTTTTATTCCCGCATGCGCCCCTCTTCACATCGTAACCAACAAGTCAATTTTCGCTTTTCAGGCCCCGAGATCGTGTTTCGTTGTTGAGTTCAAGTTTGCGTGCACGCAAAAAGTATACATATTCATATACGCATATACAATCTGTCACCAATTTAAAACGTATTCCCAACAAATATACTCTGAATTTAGATAGTGCCTCGATTACTGCAAGAATTTCAAGTTCGTAGCTTGTAAACTTTCTCTGAGCGTCTTTAGTTTTCTTGCTCATATAGTGAATGGGATGTATTTGACCATCGTCGAGTGATCTTTGAAGTAATACTGATCCGAATCCGTCGATAGACGCATCTGTATGTACTTCTGTTTCATATTTCTGGTTGTAAATATGCAACACTGGATTCTCTATTAACATTTCCTGTAAGGTCTCAAACGCCTTCTCTTTCTGAACCCCCATTTGGAACTTTACCCTGTGTTTTGTTAGGTCTGTCAATAGTTTGGCAATAATCGATTAATTTGGGATATATTTTCTGAAATGGACGAATCTCTTGGTCTTCAATGTCATCGACATATGACAAAGTAATGCCCCTGCGTGCCAAATCTCGAAAGATTGCTATTATGTGTCTCTGAAAAAGTCCTTGTGAATTTGTTAACCCAAATGGCACTCTGCGAAACTGGTATTGACCATTCTGTGTGACGAAAGACGTGTATTTCTTACTCGTTTCTGCGACCGGTACATGAAAGAATCCATTTTTCAATTCAATTGTGCTGGACAGTTTCGCATCTTGTAAGCGATCAAGTTGGTATTCAATAAGCGCCATCGGGAATTGGTCTTTGATAATTACTTTATTAATTCTCCGGTAATCGATGCATAATCGAGGAGACCCATCACTTTTCTTTATTAAAACAACTGGACTCGTGAATTCTGTAACGGAATCTTTAATTATTCTACTTGCGCATCAACTATGGTTGTCTCTGTATGTGGTAATCGTCGCGGTCTCGAAAATATTGGCGGTTCGTCTATATATAGTTCGCTTCCACTTACGATCGCATCGATTTTCATTATCGCCACTTCATCTATTTGAGTCTTCTTGATGTGCATATCATCGCGATTAATTGTAACTTCTGCGTGCATGAATAATTCTTCACCTATTAGTAATTGAAAATCTAAACAGCTAGATGGTACGACGTAAACATTAAGTTCAAAAGAATTCGATCAGTATTTCATGTTTAAAACGTCCTATCGGTTTGTTTTGTTGTCATTGGGTTTTTCTCCAAACCCGACTAGCTTTATGTTATCTTTGACAAGTTTCGGTTCTTGCAACTCTTTATATACCTACATTGAGAAAATATTAAACTTACCATTGTGAAATAATGCGATGCATCGCTTGTCCATAATGCCCACTTCCTTGGTGGTTAAATTGATCTGCACTCGAACTCGACGTATGTTTGAATCATACCGTCGATTATGTATTGCATCAAAACATCTTCAGTAATTTTCCCTCGTGTAGCTGTTTCTTTGAGACGGTAAAAATCAAAGAGTATTCATTCATATGGATAAGTTCTCTCTGGTAAAAATTCCTTCGCTGTTTCCGCGCTTACTTTGAGCTAGTTGTTCGTGTATGGGTTTGCTGTTTACTTTACATTCCAACTCGCTCAGCAATGATTTTTTGACAGAAATCCATGATGTCAAACTTCTCTCGCTCAATACAAAGCAATTCGCATCTCCCTTCACGGTAACGTACAGTAAAATTCATGCAAAATAGCAATTTAATTATCACAATGGTGGCCACACACTTTATACAACCCATAACTCATTTACGAATGCAGACCTCACTTTCTGCTCCCCACCTCTTAATCTAAACGCCTCATGAACAATAGCAGACGATCTATACGACAGTGACCACTTTCCCATCTTTTGCAATTTTTTCATTTAACCTCCCAACAACACGACATCAAAAACTCACAAGTACAACCTTCAGATAGCAACTTGGGAAAAATTTCAAGCTGTAATAGTCAAAGAAGTAGCTGACCTTAAAATTACCAATAACACCAACCAAGCAGAACCTAAATTTCTTAATAACTTAAAAGTATGCACAAACCTTTTCATACCTACAACCAATCCTAATTCATTGTCTCCGGCAATGATACTGTCGACTCGACCAAGGTGCCACCTGAGTGGCAGTAGGTTATCCTCTTTCAGCAACACCATTTGGCCTGGCTGTAGATTTTCCAAATGATTTGCTGCATCTGACACGCAAGTTGCCAGCGACTTAGGCTATCGATATTGATATGAGTCACGTCAGGTTCATCAATCGTAGCGCTTATGAGGAAAATGGTCAGGCGTGAGCACCTACAAGTCCTCTGGATTTTCTGAAATGGGACAAAGCGGTTGTGAGTTAAGCATGGTAGATATTTCGCAGACGAGAGTGCGAAGTTTGTGAAATGTCAAAACGGATTTACCAACGACTCGGCAGAAATGGTATTTTGCGCCTATTAGGCCATATTCCCAAAGTGAGAGGAACGTGGTGGAATGAAATTCCAAGTAATACCCAGAGACAAGCATTCGTCGGAGTGTTGGTTGCTCTGCGGGAAGCTAAAGAAAAGTTGCTTCAGCTCGACCCGCTCGTTCTTGGCACCAACGAAGTTTGTATCATTGTCAGATTGCACTTGACTTGCCCCTAGTGCTAATGAAAGGCTTAAGAGTGGCAATGAACGAAGGCGTGGACAGATCCTCAATGCCCGTTGCTTTAGTGGCGAAGCAGATGAAAATGACGATGTAACTCTTTACAGGTGGCCTGTTTCTAACTTCTGACTTGTAGTAAAATGGCCCACAAAAATCCACTCCAGATGTGTGGAACGGGCGGCTCGACTGAACACGATCAGCTGGCAATTGGGGCCATGATGTGCTCGTAGATCTTTGGCCTAAGATGGAAGCCACGAATACATTTTTTGATTACGCTTGCAACGACTTTGCGTCCCCCGACTGGCCAAAAACTTTGACGCAGAGCAGCAAGAAGATTCTGTGGCCCCGTATGCAGAAATTTGTGGTGGAAGAATATGATGATAGCGACGATGACTTTGGCAGTAGCATCGGATGCTTGGCCTCGTAGTCCAATTTAGAGTTGTGGAGCCGACAACCGAAGCGAATCAATCCCGTAGAGTCTATTATCGGGTGAAGTGATAGAATTTTGCTTTTGGAAGATAGTTGCTTCCCGAAGCTAAGTGTTCTGTGCTCCTTAGCAAAATGCACGCGCTGGATCCCTTTGATGTGCACTGCGTGCCAGCCTTTATGTCGTCAATAGTCAGAGCTCCCTTTGGATGAAGCATGTTCTTATATTTGTACAGTAAAACCGATTGATGTAGGCAAAGACACGCTGAAATTTTCCAAAGGATTTTTGGTATTTACAGCTGAATAATATGTCCAGTTGTAACGATGAAGTGAAGACTTTCCGGCGTTGTTCTGGAAGATTTACGAGAGTCAGTGTGGCTTCTGACCAATCAGAACTGCTGAAAAGCAGAAAGGGAGGCCCTTCGCACCAGAGACTGGAGTCCAAAAGCTCAATCGGCGTGCAACCGCGAGATGAGATATCAGCTGGATGCAAATGGGAGGTCACATGATGCTAACTCATCCCCGTGATTCGCTCTTGGATCTGCGCTACGCTGTTGGATACAAAAGTATTAAATTTTGTTGGTGATTCAAGTATCCAAGCAAGAACTAAGGTTAAATCAGATGAGAAATTTGCATTCGAATGGCACGCATTGTGCTATATTTGCGATGATCTCAGACAACAAGTGCTCTGCGCAAAGCTCCAGTTTCCGGATTGTTTGCGTTTTCAGCGGGGCATCTCTAGACTCTGAGCAAAGTAAACGCGAAGACAAAGTTCCTTGGGCCTCGGAACGCAAATACCGTACGCAACTGTGCTTGCGTCAGCGAATGCGTGTATTTCCCAAATGGCTTTAGACAGCATAACAAATTTGAAAGTACTGACGATGGAGAGTTGGAGAGTGAAAGTTCAGCAATTTCTATCGGTCAGATTCAGACTCCCCTTCAAGAGACGCAGGTGGGTTGGAACACCACTTGCTTATTAGAAAGTGGTCTCTGAGCAGCAAATCCTAAATCTGTTGACGAATTTTTTGTACCTCTTCAAAGGTATCACCTACCTTGATGAAATCGTCGACTTAGAAGTCTATACAGATAATCTCAGCTGCGTGAGTGAAAGAGGGTTCCTCGTCATAAGACAGATGATGCATGGCGCGAAAAGCTAGGAATGCGGCTGGCTTCGTCCCATAAGTCACTGTATTTAGGGCCTCGATATGCCTTGAAGATATTCATCAGGGTGCGTGATTCGGACGCAACGATATATTTTGAAAATATCGTTGCATAACGCAATTCTGAAAAAGAGAAAACGCAGAAGGGCAATGAATATTTTTGGCTGAATGGATTGGCCTGGATAATGTGCTATCCAATTTTCGTACGCAATGGTGTGGTAAAAAGTAAGTAGGCTTGTCTAGTTGTTTGGTTGCCAGAGACATGTGATCCAAGTCAATGTACTCTTTCGAAAACGCCGAATATTGAAGTTTTATTGACGAGTTTCTTGCCAGCTTGGTTTCAAGGGTTTTGAATCGACGCAGAACACGTTGTAACGAGTCGCTGAGCGCGTCAATGCTCGTCCGGAATGGCAGATGGACTGAATACTGTTCAGACTCAAGGCGTGTATCATTATGCTGGAACAGCTGCTCGCAGCTGCTTCCACAGCAACTATCGATTTCCCAGAACTGCTTGACCATCTCAGACAGTGAATTTCTATCCTCATGGGGGTTGGCCTCCTTGCCAAGCATAGTTAGAGATGGATTAGTAAAGGTTGTTAGCAATGCGAATTTGGCCAACGCAAATTATATCGAAGAATAAGCTAGCGTCAAGCAGAAGGTCAATACGCTGCGTTTTGAAGAAGAGCGGGTCAGCAAGATTGAGATTCTTCGGAATGGTCCACCCGTAGCGTTCAAATAGAAGTGTTTGTCGGTTATAGTACACAGTACAACCGCGGCGAAAGAAGTACGATAGCTTGAGATTGCGTAAAAAATATCACCTGATTTATCGGCTGAAAAGGACGACTCCCTGAGATGGAGCTGTTCGAATGATGAACTTTCAACTGTAGTTGACTTGCTTGGCGAGCAGTAATGAAGTTGAGTTGCGATGCGGAATCGAGCAAGGCGCGGCATCAGCGTCCCCGAGCGACCTTTGACATAGATATTTGCAGTGGCGAGAACACGTAGTTATTATTTGCAGTATTCGGGGCTTTAGTTGGAGGTTGAGACGAGCTCGCTGAAGTGAGCGCAGACGAGGATTAATCGATCATTATGGGCTGCATACCGTTGGGTGGAGCGATTGTGCCCATGTGCAGCAATGAATTATGCTTCGACTTGCAATGCTTGCAATGACCTGATTTGCACTGCTGTAAAGTGTGACCTTTGCGAAAGCAATTGAAGCAATGGAAAATTTGCTTTGTTTCTTTGCACCATAAGTTGGGGGCATTTTGTTAAATAATGATCGTTATCATCACAAAAAATACATAATATTGAGTTAGATGAGGTGATAAAAAGGTTATGATTTGATTTATATGCTTTTCCAACCTGTCCAAATTTCAATATCCGATATCGTTTCTCAAGGAATGATGTCATGTCGGTCCATCTTGGCAGTTTGTTAGTCGGTAATGCCTCTACTATGTTTATAGTATAGTATAGTAATTTCCTTAGTTGTCCCATAGAGCTCGTAAATGCGCGTTGATCTTGTCATTCAGCTCACGCAGGCTGCTGGCAGATCCACTCTCTAAACACCATTAAGCTCAACACCATTAAGCATGAAAATAGACTGCACGTGAGCCCGAAAATACAATAACCTATTATCAAATCTGTTAAGGAGTAGTTCCATGGCCTTATCGTAGTTCGCATCGATTGGCTCGAGCGATCATATTGTTTCCAGCGCGACACCATCCAAGCAGCCACGCAGATGTTGGAACTTCTATAACTTGCTGAGCTCCTCAAACTTACAGTGCTAAACATAGCATACAAGTCAGGCAAATTGATGTAAGCGCCGCCAAATCGCGGTAACTGCAGCTGAGGCAGGCGAGACTTACGAGGCTGGCAAAGTGTTGTGGTTTACTCGTCAGCGAAGTGGCGAATAATGGTGGAATGAGCGCCGGTGTACTTACGCTGCAGGCTGAGCTCATGAGTGAGCTTAGATTTTACCTCGCAGTAAAGGTGCGAGAATCCAATTCGATCATCGCCTTCCAGTTGCTGGAGATCGAGTCGTTCGAGACTCGTTTGTGCGATGTCAAATTCAGAGTTTATGCGCTCCGCTATTTCGATACGCACTGATATCTCAGCCTCATTTTAGTTGGCCAGTTCCTCTGAAGTTAGGAAATGATTCATCATCGCTAATTGCCATTTCACTGAATTAGCTTTGGCTTTGTAAAACGACGCAGGAGAATCTTCAGCCATGTCGAGGTCACATGGTCATGTGCGAAAAGTATTTTAGCAAAACGCAAATTTGAAAAAAAAAAAGCACTAAGGGGATCTAGTTTTCAATTTGTACGTCCGAAATCAGTTGTATTAAACTGAATATATGTTTAACCATGTACTTTGCAAGTAATTGTGTCTTTATTTCTAACTGTGTATCACGCGAATTATTTAAACGCACATTTGTTGTTGTTCCAAAGATTTCAAGCACCACCAATGCAAGTACATATGTTTCAAGAGCTATATGTATGTACGTAACAATAGAAAAGGCACGCGAACTGCGAGAGAGCCGTTGCACCAAGTCACTTTATGTACAAAACGGTTTGTGTATTTTGCACCGATCGTGCTCAAGTCTGAATATATATTATAATTTACCGCACTTGCAATGTCATGTGGTAAAATTAACACTATTGTACACGAACATGTGCAATAATCACTTCACTGTTTGATGTTTGTTTTTGTTGTTGTTCTTGCCTTTGGCACCGAATTGCGCACAAAGAAAATCGAATTTATTTGGCACCGAATTGTGCACAAACGCGAATGCGAACCGACACTGTACACAATAACGGAGAAATAGGTCTCACGGGGTAAAAGCCCTTTCTTTTGGCACCGAATTGTGCACAAAAAAATTGAACTTTGAATTGAATTGAATTGTCAGCCTACCATCATAAAAGACAACAACAAGAAACAACGGCAGCATCAGGCGATGTTCGAAACATCAGCCTAACCATCATAAAAGACGACAATAGGAAACAACCGAAGAATCATGCGATGTATAGGACAATTATTGTAAAGTAAGGTTTCGTTAAAGTTTAAGTTAGAGAGTAAGTTTAGTCTTAAGACTGGCTTCAATAAAATAACTTCGAAACTACTCCGAAGAGTTTTTCTGTTAACCTTCACAGTTGACGGCAAATTCTTCAAAAAAAACTAACAAATTTGGCAACCCGAAGGTCGCCTTAATAATTTGCTTTCCCAAAAGCAGGATAAAAATCCAAAATATTTGGCAACCCCAAGGTCGCCTTAACAAATTGCGCTGAAAAGCGCAGGCCACAACTCCGAATAAAACGGATACTCCTAAGAATACCTAATAAATAATTTGAGGAATATAAACCAAGACAGATGAAGCCGCAAACCATCAAAGAAGAGCCACAACCCACCCAAAAACCAAAGAAAAAACGGGGAGGAAAAAAGTACAAAAACGCAAAGGAATCGCGATTTTGTACAAAAATTACTACTTGGGACCAAACAAAGAACGAAAGATTGCTATCAAACAGCAAATCCACCAAGTAAGGAGCAGGACATAAAAAAAAACATCGCCCACAAATAAAACTAACGAAAAATTATATACATATAAAAACTAAAAATAAATAAATAAATAACAATACATAAATAAATAACAAACAAATATATATATAAAAATAAAAATAAATAAATAAATAACAATACAAAATAAATAAATAAAAATGGAAGAACTTCAAACCAAAATCGAAATACTGGAACATACACTAAAACAACAACAAATAACGATACAAACGCAGGAAGAATAACTACAGTGCAACACCATTACAAAAGAAATGGAGGAGCTGGAAGAAAAAATGACACTACAAGCGCAACAATTGCAACTACAGCACGACTCTATCCAATTACAATATCATTACACTCAATTACTACAAATGTCATTACATCAACCACAAACAAATCAACTGCAACCAATGAACGCACTCGGACTCGGACCTAAAGACATTTTAGGCCAGTTCAGATCAATACAACCGAAGCACAAATCAAACTATTTGGTGCCATTTCTTAAATCCGTAGATCAGGCAATGGCACTATGCGGAGAAAATGTAGAACTTCAAGGATTCGGATTCAACATCATCCTAAACGAGAAGCTAAGAGGCAATGCAGCAGGCGTAACACTGGAACTATCAGAACATACGACATGGGCCAAAGCCAAGCAGAAACTAAGAAACCACTTTCGACCAAAGGCAAAATTCGCCGAGATCTACAATTCATTGCGAGCACTAAAAGTAAGTAATTTAAGAGAATTATTTAGCATAACTGAACACTGTACGAACGAAATAAATACATTATATGAATTAGAAGACACGAAAAATCTATTATACACACCAATATGCATAGATAGGCCATTCTAATGGAAAAAATCTATAGGCCAAGAAGAGCACTAATAGACGACACTATGGCACTACAAAACAAACTCTTAAAATTCACTAAAGACAAATTGTTGAACGATTACCAAACAATTGATTACAGACACAGAAAATCAAGAAACCTTACGAACAATAACAACCAGGATACTACTAATAAAACATGAAATCACACAAATAATGCAAACAAAAATAACAATGGCCGTACAAATAACAACACCACAGGTAGGAATCAGTACCAAAACACTAACAACAGGGGTTATACGACTTATAATAATAATTCGCCCGAAAACCGAAGTAAATTTACCAACCCAGCAAGTTCAGAAACATCCAGCAAACCAAATTATGGCCACATCGCCACTGTAGAGGAAACAACCCAAAAAATAAATTTTTCAATGTTGCCTCAGTTTCAAGACTCCCCATAATAATCGTTACAATAGGGAAACAACAAATCAGGTGCCTAATAGATACAGGATCCACCACTAGTATCATAAACGAAAGTGACGTGACTGACCAATTCATTAAATTACCACTAAATAGCCCTTGTTACTTCAAAACCCTCAACGGAATCAATCAGATAGAATATAGCACCACTACACTATTTCCCAAAGAGTTCAATTGCCAAGGCACCCTACAATGGAAAATCACAAATTTTCCGCATTACGACTTTTCGACAATAATCGGCCAAAACTTTCTCGTCCCACTAAAAGCAAAGATAGATAACGAAAATAGATTCTTATATATTTTAGGAACGAAATTATTCTTCCAAGAATTCAATTACTCTAAGGTAATAAAAATTATAAACGTCCTAGAACCACTGCAAGAGGAAGAAATCACTAATACATTTAGCCTCAAGCATTTGAACGAAGAAGAATCCAGTAGCATCTTAAACCTGTTAAATAAATACAGTGATCTTTTTTTTAAAGACGGTAATATTCTATCAGCTACAAACAAGGTACACCACGAAATCATAACACCAAACAATAAACCCTTGTACTCAAAAATATACAGGTACCCTCAAATATACGAGGAAGAAATTGAACGACAAATAAACGAAATGTTGAAACAAAATATAATAAAAGAAAGCACCTCCCTTACAATAGCCCACTGTGGGTCGTGGAAAAAAAACTCGATAATTCTAGCACCAAAAAATACAGAATTGTAATCGATTATCGTAAATTAAATGAATTTACGATCAACGACAAATACCCAATCCCGAATCTAAATTCACTATTGGACAAATTGGGAAAAGCACAATACTTTACCACTCTCGACCTCGCCAAAGGCTTTCAAATACGTGTAAGAGCCCACTTACTACGACACTACGAATTCATTCGTATGCCTTTCGGATTTAAAAACGCACCATCAACCTTTCAAAGATTGATGAATACAGTCCTGTAGGACTATATAAACAAAATCTGCGTTGTCTACAAGGACGACATTCTTATATTCAGCACTTCCTTACAGAAACATATGTGCAGTTTGAGTAAAATATCCCAATCGCTCCGAAGAGCACAGTTAAAAATACAAGTCGACAAGTATTATTACCTGAAAAAAGAAACACAATTCTTGGGGCACGTATTAACAACACAAGGAAAAAAACCAAACCCCACAAGGTTTCAATAATTCAAAACCTTAAACTACCCATAACACAAAAACAAATAAAATCTATCTTCGGAATGACAGGGTTTTACAGAAAATTCGTCAGGAACTACGCTAAAATAGCATCCCCTATGACGAAATGTCTGAAAAAGACTAACTAATAAATAAAAACGATCCGAGTTTTATATCGGCTTTCGAAAAACTAAAAGAAATTATAACTAATTCACCCATTTTACGCTATCCAAATTTTTCGAAAACTTTTAAAATAGTAACTAATGCTATCAATTTGGCAATTGGATCAGTCCTATCCCAAGATGGACACCCCATTGCCTTAGCATCTAGAACTTTAAGTAAACACGAAATCCACTGTGCAGCTATCGAAAAAGAACTACTAGCGATTGTATGGGCAGTAAACTATTTCAGACCATATATCTATGGAAGAAAATTTGATCTCGAAAGTGATCACCAACCACTTAAGTGGCTTACTACGAAATATTCAGGTAAAGGCATAAGCCCTCGTTTACAACGATGGAGAATACAATTTCAAACTCGAATATATCAAAGGAAAGGACAATCGTATAAAAGACTTTCTAAGTAGAATTAAGAACGACGAAATATACCATTGGGAAGATGAGCTAGATGTAAGCGAAGCTATCGAAGCCCAGAGAGAACTAGACAATTAAGCAAACAAAATTAATAACATACCCACCCTTGCTACTATAGTTAATAGATTCAAAACACAACTCATATTAGTTAAAGAAAAGCAAACAACACTAACGAACATATTTCAAAACAAGAGAATTTTTATCGACCAAAATGACATTAATAATAAGGTAGCCTTTAACATCATTCGCAAGGCAATAACAAAAGGAAAAATAGGAATAAACTCAGAACTCGAAACTAACCAATATAAAAAATAGAACAATTCTTATTAGAAGAATACTCCGGAAACGAACAAATAAAATTTTAAAAATACACAAAACTAGCAAGAGATATAGAAACCGAGGGCGAATTAAACAAACAAATCGCTTTATTCCACAAATTCGAAAGCGGTCATTGCGGCGTTGTAGCAACATATGAAATGCTAAAACAAATAATCTATAACACAATGCTAAGAATTAGAATTAATGTTATAATTAATAACTGCTATATATGGACAGGGGGAAAGTACGATAGGAAACCTATTAAAAACGAATTCGCTAACATATAATGAAAATAAAAAATTTAACAAAGCTAAAAAAAATATAGAAAATTACTTAGAAGATAGGCAAGAAGGGTTTATTAAGAACTATAGAAATGTAAGACACAAAGAACAACCAAAATTCAGAAAAGCGCGGGTAGATAATATACATTCTTCTAACATTAAACGAAAACTAAAATATTCTGCATATATATATATATTCCTCATCCCCTACCTAACTCAATCTACAGTGCCAGTAGATAAATAAAGGCACGTAACAAATAGCTACACTAAGATCCAACACTGGATCAGTAACACCAAGTGACATAACACAACGAGGAATAGACATAGGATTTTATCGACAAACTAATTACATACATACATACTCTTCTAAATTTCGTAATAAATTTAAGGTTTAGATTCACACCAATCCATATAAATATTGACGGAGACGACGTAACCATTCAAAAAGAAGCCAAGTACTTAGGATTATATATTGACAATAAACTAAACTGGAAACACCATATACAAAAAAAGCGTGACCAAATCAAAATGAAAGTAAGACAACTGAACTGGCTGCTCAAACCAAATGCAAACATCTCACTTGAAAACAAGCTCCTAATCTATAAGACAATTATTAAACCAATTTGGACATATGGAGTCGAAATATGGGGAGTTGCCAAAAAGTCAAATATAAAGTTAATCCAGAGGCAACAATCAAAAATTATTCACCCCATCACCAAAGCCCAATGGTATATCACCAACACGGACCTTCATCGAGACCTAAGAATTGCGACAGTAGATGAGAAAATAATCAATTTAAGCAGAAAATACCAAACCAAACTTTCCCAGCATTCGAACGATGGTGTAAATACATTATGAGAATGAGACCAGTGGACCTCACATAACACATCACTTCATTACATTACTTACTCATTGTTAGTTGGTGTTAAATAAATACATGTATTGTTAAATTCCAGTCACAACACGACTTTACAAACTGATTGTAAAATTAAAATTCACCCACTTGTCCTAAATATTAATTAGTACAATAGTCGATTTATTTTTCTATAATAGACAATGTACTCTTCTTTTGGGAAATAAAAAAAAAAAATAAAATTTAAGGTTGTAATGCTAAAATTAAAAATTTTTTCATTTGTAAATTTTGAAACTGATACATTTAAACTTTTATTCTTAACAAATTTTTGAAACTAAATTATTAATATTCTATTATAAGAATGATTATTATTAATATTATTATTATTATCATTATTAATCCTATGGAAAATCGAATTCAAGAGAATTCTCACCTAAATGGGGGGAGTAGTTATATGAGTCTTAACTCATATTCAAACCACTCACGCTTTACAAAATAACAACGGGAGCATCAGGCGATGTTCGACACATCAGCCTAACCATCATAAAAGACAACAATAAGGAACAACCGCAAAATCAAGCGATGCATAGGACAACTATTGTAAAGTGAGGTTTCGTTAGAGTTTAAGTTAGAAAGTAAGTTTAGTCTTAAGACTGGCTTCAATAAAATAACATCGAAACTACTCCGAAGAGTTTTTCTGTTTTGAGAACAGATTTAACTCGCACGCAAAATCCAAAAAAAAAGAATAGAATAGAATAGACATTTGTGCCAATAGATTCATAAACGACGAATTGAAGTTGTGGTGTCGTGAATTGGGGTTGTCGACTCATACCACTAAGACAATTTTGGAGGCCAGAATAAGTTCAGCGCCGCCCAGCATCAGGAGAAGGTGCCCTTCATCGGTGGCACACGGTGGGGACGGCAGTGTACAAAAAAGGGCACAGGGTGCCAACAGAGCAAGCCCACGTCAAGAAGCATTGGCTTCTAGCAATCAGTGGTGCAAGAATGAAACGACGAGGGCGACGCAAATTCAAATCGGATTGAATAGCAACTAAACTGTAACGACGACGACGGCGATGCCGATAGCGCAAACCCAAAACGCATAGAGCTGAAGCAAGGTGAAAAACGCAACAACAACGAAACGAGGACAATGCCGGCGACGCAGACCAAAAACGGAGCGAAAAAACGAAAACACTGTGATCAGCAACGCAACGGCAAAACAATGGTATTTGATACTGGAATCAACAGCAGAGCGAACAACAACAACTCCCCAACCACAGAAGCAATGACAACGGAGATATAGCGGAAAATAAGTCAAATGAAAGTTACGATAGAATAAAACGACAATTTGAAATTGCACAAAGAGAATGTAAGTTGTTGGGACGTGAAAAAGATTTGCTTGAAAAAGATATTAAGTTTTTGAAAACGAAAACACACAACGGGACAAATAACGTCATCGACGTCGAAAATTCGGACAATAGGTGCCGTTTGCAATGCTTAAAGAGTTTATTCCCGATTATGAATGTGGACCAAACATAGAAGAGTGGCTCACACAAATTATTGATGGGCGCAAAGTTTTTAAGTTGTGCAGCACCAAGTTGCGCGCATTGGTATTCGCCAAATTAAAAGACAAAGCACAGTCATGGCTGTATTCGATACCCAATATGATGAGTAAGGACGTCGATGATATTTTGGGTGAATTGAGAAATATTTTTAGACAAGAGGAAGGAAAGTGACTGTGAAAAAATTTCAAAAGTCGTTCGTGGAAACATGGTGAAAAGGTTACTGATTATATCAATAAAAATATTATTCTGGCAAACTACGATAAACTAGTTGATTACGTCCTTGATGGAATTCCTGACCAGCCAATAAAATGCAAGCGAATATGCAGTGCTATTCGTCAACGGATGAACTACTTCAAGCATTCAATAAAGTGGGACTAAGGAAACATTCAACGTACTCGATGGGCGCTACTTCTACAGCAGGGAAGTCATTTTTGAAATCTACCGTTGTAGCGCCGCAAAAAAACGACGTCGTGGACAAAGCCAAGCTGAAGTATAGTATATATATGCAATAGCGTAGGTCACTTTGCAGCCGAGTGCAGCAAACCAAAGAGGGACAGCGGTTCTTGTTTCGCTTGCGGAAACTTTGGTCACCGGGCAGCAGAGTGCGATTAGTATAAGCAAAAAACATTACTAGCCGGTAGCGACGACTATGTAAGGTATTTATGTTTAACAATAGTACATAGTCCTGATAAACCTATATTCCCACAATGTTTCATTGAATCCTGCAGCCCAATAAGTTTCGTAAAGAAGTCTGTCGTACCTGCCAAAACTAAACTAGAAAAATAAATGTTGCTATGAACACAATCCATTGGAAAATTTTTATGTTATGTAAGCATCTATACTAATATTATAAAGAGGAAGGGTTTGTTTGGATGTTAGGACTAATCTTCGAAAGTACTTATCCGATCTTAAAAATTCTTTCACAACTAGAATGCTACGTAGTCACTGAGTGCCAAGGGCTAAATATATATTTGAGTTTTAAAAGAAAATATTTTTTTTTCACAATATTATGTTTTTGCAAAACCACTGCAACACCGAGCACAAACAATTTCGTGCTATGATTCTTCATTTTTGAGTTTTTGAGTTGTTCGCAGTTATGCATACAGAGAGAGAAAGCAGTTTGTGAGATGTTTCCAAAAAGAGCGAGAGGGCGCTACATGTATTTTGGTTGGCTTCTCATGCGAAATTATCGTTTTTCTTTGTATTCATCAATATGTCTGCCTTATTTGAAGCCCATATGTATGTATGTATATATTCAGTTGGCATAAATAAATGTAAATAGAAAATGTAAACGAATTTTGTTGCATTATAATACTGAAATGAAGCAAGTCTGCTACTGAAATTACCTGGCAAACGGAAAAAGAGAAGGTTGGGTTGCATGTTGCGAAATCCAAGTAAACGCCGTTTGGGAAAAAAGGTCTTTTTCTTACTGTGACCCCCCCAATGTTCTTGGCATGAGAGTTGTATAAACTAAACCAAGCGAAAAGCGCAAGAGTCAGTCCTGCTGTGACCGCAAATTGCGTCCCAGTTTTGTTAGTTTTGTTTCTCTTTTGGGCAGCTCCGTATGTTATTGGTTTTGTTTTTTTCTTTCTCAGCTTCGTTTTGTATTTTATTTCCTAGGTAGCTTCGGTAGGTTAGGACAAACAATATTCTTTCGCCTCTTAGTATTATTATTGTTATTCTCATTATTATTTGTCTTATTATTATTCTTATTACTAGGTGTACTCATTTTTAATGCTTAGTATTTATATTTCGTTGTTGTCAATTTAATTACTCTGTAATCACAACGCCATGCCTAATAGAAAACCACAGCTTCCACGTCAATCATCTTATGCAAGAGCAGTTCAAATACGTGGAGTGGAAGTGTCTACCTCTGAAACTATGCAGCGCCCTGCGAGTCATAGAAAGTACAAACGCGTGCTCGGGAGTCTAGTAATGAACGCTCCCAATGACTCGCTAGACAAAATGTCAGAACCTCACAGGCCCGTGCCAGGGAATCTAGCGCCGAACGCTCGCATCGCCTACCCGTAGAAAGATAATGTATATCTATGACTACAGTGCATAATCGAATAATTGCTCACGGGAATCCATCAGCTTTTAATAATGGCTAGCTGAGATGGCTAGCACAACACAGTAAAAATTAGGACCATGAATAACTTAGGGCAAATTTTATTCTTTGTTAAGAAATGGAATGATGAAGCGAACGGTAGGTGTTGTGATGATGGCAAAGAGGTTCTTCCTAATATACAGTAATAACCACAACCAATAAACTATCTACAGTTAGGCACTCATTCGTTATCTACTCGTTTTTTAAATAACATGCCCAGGTATAACACACTGTTCCAAATAACGTCGTTCGGTGCTAAGGAAATCCAGAAAGGAAATTTTATGCCTAAATTTAAGATAGAAGGGCAGGTATACCATTTGATTGGTAGTTTGCTTCCACCTTCTGGTGAAAGTACGTATTTTTTACAGATTTATTTTTTATTAAATTCGATCAAGTATTGTTACGATCTAATATAGCTCCAAAAATAAACATAGAATTAATCAACGAATTGCAGTCTACATTCACCAGCCACAATATGTACATTCGAATACAATTTAGAAAATAACTTCTCATCGGACAACTTAAGATTAATAATTCACACCCACCGCATTCCAGATGGTCAACATCAAGGAAGATACAATTTACCTTCAACAAACGAAATTGCATTGTAAAAATGGACATCTAAAAAGAGTTTTGGAATTACACCGTGCATACAAAAATTACGGATCCTTTGCAATACCATTTAATGTTTGAAGATGGTTACTGTTTAACAATCCCTCAACAAAATTCAGCGAGAAATAAAACGATGTAATGTATGCAGTTTTTTGCGTACAGGATAACGATCAGAGCCGATTGTTTTACTTCCGTACAGTATTATAAAGACTTCTTTAGTCTGTGTTGATATCAAGGCTAAAATGATATCCGAAAAACTAAATTACGTACGTCAAAATCAAGAACACTTTAAGATATGCTAATTTTAAAATATTGGACAACACATCTTCTTGCATTAAATTTTCACGTGATCTCCGCGCTATATATGTAACAAGTAGTAACCCTGTAATGGCTGACGATCCAGCCCTGGTTGCGACCGAACAGCTGATCGATCACCAGACTAAATAGCAGCGAGTAAGTTATCGGTGACACAAGCAGGCGTAAAAATTGTGCAGCAGTAGTCGTCTTGAGTCTATTGTTAAACATTATCAAACATTACATTCAATTAAGTAACATTATCTTATTAATTAATAAACACATTTTACATATATGCACGAAAAAAGTCATGGAGCTATAACATACGTCCGTAATTAGGGAAGACCAGATTTATTTGTAAGTTTTACTTGCAATCGGGAATGGCCACAGATCAAACAGGACTTATTACCTGGTGACCTTATTTCATTATCATGATATAATTTTCAGGGTATTCCATTTAAAGATGAAGAAAATAATGAAGTTATTCTTTAAAGTAAGGTCAAATGCCACATGCTTTTTGTAGAATGGCAAAAAACGCGGCTTACCACACTCTCATATGTGGTGTTGACTGGAAAGAATAATACAACCTGATGAAATTGACAGTATAATAGCTACTGAATTACCGGATAAAGATGGAGATCCAGTATTATTTGATGTAGTGACCAAAATATGAGACTTGGAGCCTGTGGCGATCAAAATTAATCTTCACCATTCACACAAAGTTTGTTCTAAAAAAATACCTTCGGTATTTTGTCAATGAAACCCAGACCGGTGGGAGGGAAATTCAGTATATCGTCGCCGTAACGCTGAAAATGTGGGTAATAGTGCTATCTTCTTTGTTAGTGGAAGAAATGTTGTTATAGACAATAGGGCGATTGCCCCAAATTCCCCAATGTTGTGTCAAACATTTAACGTCCTCATTAACGTGGAATACGGCCACTCTGTTCAAGAAATTGAATATGTATGCAAATATATTAATAAAGGATCGGGCCAAACTTCTCTCAGCATTCGAAATTGATGAGGTAGAAAACTATTTAAAAGGTCGGTATATAAGTACATCAGAATCTGTCTGGAGAATATTAGAGTTTCCGATCCATGACCGGTATTCTAGTGTCGTACATTTGGCTGTACACTTAAAAAACTGTAAAAAGTATAGTTGTTCAAGTTGTTCAAAACCCCAGTGAAACTAAACTTTTAGCTTTCTTTTAGCTCTTTAATACGGAAGAATTTTCAAAAGCTCTACCAGATAGCTAGAAGTTCCAAAGTATTATACTAAGGCTAATAACAAATTTTGAAGAATAGCGTGCGGTCGTAGATGCTAATCCAGGGATAAAGAAAGACGCTGCTTAGGGAAGAGTACATCGTGCTTTTATATCAGAATATTATTGCAACATGTACGCCGTCCAACCTCATTTAATGACCCAAAAACTGTAAATAGAACTTATCAAGCAGCCTGCCGAGATAGATTACTATTTGTTTATGTGGGGAGGACTGTATATAAAATAGTAAGTAGCACCTACCTGGTTATGGTGAGGCTGAAGACTTTGGATAGCTGGTTGTAGTTTATGGTAGGGGTGCCTGTCCTCCCGCTGAAAATTTAGAAAGGAAAAATAAAAACACTCGGTTTGCGCTTTTTTCACCAGGAAAAATTTGTTTCTTTGATTAAGTTGAATTTTGAAACTTATAGTGCGTAGTGGGGGTTGATCGACTGTAATTTCTGCGGGTAGTGCGTGCTGGTTGTTCACTGACTAGAACAGAATTGACTGCTTTGTGTTTTCTGGAGCTCTCATCAGGTAGTCAATCAAGACGCAGGGTGAAAGTGTCATAGGCACTTTTAACCGCTCTGCACTCACCAAAGTAGCCGTCCGCTCCTTGACATTCTCTTTGTGTGGGCGCTCTATGGAGAGCTCCGTAGGAACTCTTCGCCGTAGAAGCCATCCGCTTATTCTATCTCGCTCTGTCACACTGCGGTTGCAGGTTCTGTGAGCATTTGTCTTGATCAGTGAGAATGCAGGCGAAAGCTCTGTAAAAACTTTCACTTTCAAAGGGAACCGACAGTTCCCACTAATTTGCGAGTTCAGCGGTTGCCTCCATAGGAGCATGCATCTATTCAGGGCTTGGCGGTTCGTGAACATTCTACCCCCATTACAGCCTTCTTCCAACCCTCACAATTTATACTTAACCTTAGAATAATCGAATTCTTAACCTAACAAATTTCGACTTAATTCTAGGAAATTTCATCTTAATTCTAACAAATGTACACTTAAATCTAATCCATGTTGGATTCATACCTAATTCTAATAATATTGTAATTAAATCTAGTACCTCCTGAACTTGTTATCTGCTCACACGCCGCTGTCTCTTCTGGCCATCGGTTGAAATTTGCACGCCGTCACTCGCAACTCCCACGCCGTTGTCACTTGAACTACTCGTTGCCTGCTGGTCTTCCTAATATATTCCACCTGTTGAACCATCAGCCATCTCGAAGACGATGACGGTGTGACTGATGAACCTGACAGCACCGTAGATGCACAGGTTTACCAGTTGGCATCTGGTCTGGTCTGGTGTGGTGCAACACCGCACAATGCCATCGGACAGGCATTAGACAATCGCAGCCAAGCGTCATCGCTCAGCGAGCTCCTTCCGTAAATATCGCATGCCCACCTTCTCTTCGGTGCCCCCTCTGGTAAACAGGAAACTTTTTTTGAGGGATGTTCGTTACGGGTTTATTCTGAAAATAGAGACTATTAATTTTCAGAATGAGCAATAACTCCTCGCGTTACCGGACGCCTTAAACACCCGCGACTTGTCCTCAGCTCCGCCACTCCGCCATTCCGCCGGTCCCAGGGTACGTTTTTATTACTCGTCCCATGCGCCACTCGTTTGGTTGCGTGTAATCTTCTCTCACCACAACCAAGTTGCCTTCTGAAATATTAGTTTGCAGCTGCATCTCTTTGAATAACTCTGTGCATAACTCCCTAAAAATTTTTTAATTCAAAGGCTCTAACTTTCGGCGTATGATATGATATGAGGCACCGCCACTGGGTTTTAAGGTCATGGAATTATGCTACGCTGGGGTCAGATTCTAAACGTCGGGAAATGTCCTTTATCCTTTGTTCATCTTACGCTGGAGTACTTAAAACGCTCCCACAAAATGGTGCCATTGTTGAAATGTAATTCACTAGGGCACCTTCGCCTGGCAACAAATCGGGAAAGAGCTGAAAGGCCACTTTCAATGTAATTAGTGGGCTCCTTGTATTTACCTGCTCTCTGGTCGTACAACAACAGTATTTCTCCTGGTGAAATTCCTGCTAAGAACGTAGCAAACAGTGGCAACGATGAAAGGTGGTCCACTGAACTGGTCCATAATTCGTCGCGCACTCGTTGAACTTCAGCAGGGGTACCCAGACACACAAACGGATGGATGCACTTCTTTACTAGAACGGGTAAACTTTGGATGCCCCGCACTGTCCTGAGCTGTTCGTTGGCGGACTTCCACTCCATTCACTTCCTAGGAGTTTGCCTTTGTGTGTCGGGCCTTGCCTCTGAATCGGTCATTGTTTCCAGCGTCGAGAATGGGCTGGTGAGGAACGGATTTAACTCTTCCCACGTTGGCAGCAGTCTCTTGTCTTGTCAGTTTGTTCCCATAAAGCTAAGGCAGATTCCGGAAGGCGCGAAGTAGACAGAAATATCAGGATGGGATCCCAGTTAACAATACTTACACCCTTAGCTGCACCCCATCCTCGTCAGCAACGGTTCTCAAATTAAAGAGGATGTTCAACTGGGCGTTAGTGAAAATCCGCTTATTCTCATAAGGGTCCGCTAAATTTCTCCGGGCGACTCCGACGCCATCAGTTGTCAGCGGCACAAGCAGTACGATTTTCTTGGCTTCGCCCCCCGTCTCCTTGTTCAAAGGGTACAGCTTTTTCCCATGTGATAGGCGGGGGTTATCCACGTACTTCACCTTTTCTTTTTTTTTGTTTTATTTATCGACTTAGTAGGTACGCAATGACCACACACTGATCTCACATAGGGCAGGCCCAGGTGGCATCAAAATTCACCCAGTCACATAGACTGGGCTCAGCTGGTCTTAATTGATAATATCTTTGGTGATCACGCGATACCAATGCTAATGAGTACGTACTAAATATTTGGCTACAGATAAAAACATCATCAGCCATTAACATAATCAGCATGCAAGATTAAACTAAAGCTAATATAAAATTTAGAATTCAATACCTACAATAACATAGACTATTTAAACAGGGAGGAAAAATTTAGGTTACCAGTATAGAAAATAAGTTATGCATTAATTCAATGATGTCAACAATTTAGTTTTTATAACATAAGAAGAGGTGGGAGGAGCAGCACAAGCAAACTGGGTATTAAAAGATTTGCATAAGACATAGAATGGATCATGTTGTAAATAAGAAGCTCTACAAAAGGGAAGAATAATAGGAGAATAGTTTCTAGTTGGACGTGCTGGTACACTAAAGTTAATCATTCTAAGTAAGAAAGGTGAGTTAATACTACCATAAATGAGGTTATACATAAAAGTTACACCAATGACCATTCTACAACTAGACAAGGTAGAGAGGTTGATCAATTTGAGACGACACCGATAAGATGGTATGCAAGCATTAGGATCCCAGTGTAAGTTTTTGAGAGCAAAAAGTAGAAATTGCTTTTGCACCGACTCAATACGATCAATGTACATCTGATATTGAGGATCCCAGACACAAGACGCATACTCCAGAATAGGTCTTACCAGTGAAGTGTATAGTACTTTGGTAGTATACGGATCATCAAAATTCTTTAGACCAGCGTTTAATATACCTAAGGATACCTCTAGCATTAGAGACCGAAGTGGAAATGTGGGTACCGAAATGCAACTTCGAGTCCATCAAACTACCAAGGACGTTAAACTGGGAAATACGATCTAAACTATTTGAGTTAATGTAATAAGAATTTAAAATAAGGGCTCCTCGAAAAAAGGACATAACTTTGCATTTATTGGCATTGAGGATTAAATAGTTTTTGGGAAACTAACGAGATAAAGAGTCTATGTCACTCTGAAGGAAAATCCCGTGAGAAGGGTTATTAAGGCGGAAACATAGTTTTACATCATCTGCATACATTAAAATCTGAGAGTGTTTGATGACGGTAGGCAGATCATTAATAAAGATGTTGAAAAGCAAAGGCCCCAAATGACTGCCTTGGCGAACACCTGATATTACCTTTAAAGACTTAGATATTGAAGACTTAAAAAGTACCCTTTGAGAGCGATGATCAAGGTAAGATGCCAGCCATCGGATCAATGGAGAAGGGAAACCAAAAGCTTTGAGTTTGGTTATGAGCAACTCATGCGATACAGTATCGAAAGCTGAAATCGGTGTAGATAACATCAATTTGGCTACTTACCGAAAAGTTGTTAATGACAATAGAAGTAAATTCCAACAGATTGGTTACCGTTGAACGGTTCTTTATAAAACCATGCTGAGATATACTTAACAATGGGCGAATATAGAACTGTAGATGATCAGTGATAATCTGCTCAAACAACTTAGAAATTGCACACAGCTTAACAATACTTCTGTTGTTCGATATATCAGACTTACTACCCTTTTTGAATAAGGGAATTATAAAGGATTCTTTCCAAATACTTGGCATAGACGGAGTAATAAGGGATAAATTAAATAAGGTACAAAGGGGAATATATAAGTTGTCAGCACAGCTTTTTAAGATACAACTAGGAATATTATCCGGACCAGGAGAAAAAGAAGGTTTAACCAATTTTAGATATCGTAAAATAATACTGCCGTCAATAAACGGCAAATTGAAGTGATTAAATTCATCAATTTTATAAGGTTAAGGAGAACTATTTCCACAGGCACTATTAGAGTAGATGCCCTGGAAAAATAGAGCAAAAAGGTGCGCAATCCCATCATCAGAGCTACTTTCAACTCCATCAAACTCCATACTAGTTGGAAATAACTCTGATTTGTTTTTGATTTTGATGAATTTATAAAAAATTCTTGGGATCTCGATTAATATTTATTTTTACTTTCCGCAAATATCTACTATAACAAGATTGATTAAAAATGTTGAATTTACTACGAGCCGCGGCGTAACTCGCATAATCAGTTGCGGAACAAGAACTTTTAAATTTTTAAAATAATCGATTTCTAATATTTTTTAGAAGGACCAAATTTATACAAAACCAAGGCGGACACTTATAATCGTCGATAACATACACTTTAGGCACACATTTATTGATATAATCCAGCATAGTCGTGTTGAAAAACCGCCCGGCAGTATCAATATCAGAAGAAAACTTAATATTGACCAATGGAAGAAAGCAATGAGTTGAGACGATTGAAATTAGTATGTTTAAAATTAAAAGCTTGGCTTGGCTTAGCACAAGTTGAATCAGATGCAGACAGAAGTTGGTTAAGAGTTAGTGTCACCTCAAGAGTGGGGTGATAGGTATCTTCTGGAATTGACAATGGAGAGGATCTCGACAGTGAGGTATTTTCATGACAGTTAGTAAACACTAGGTCTAGCATACGATGTTTAATGTTGGAAATGAGGTTTATTTGCTGGAGAGAGAGATCCAGCAATAAATCAGCGAACTCGCTGCCAACAGACATATCCCCTTGAACATATCCTGGAACGTAGACCAGGATTGGTAATCCCCATCAAAAACTTACATATCACATGGTGTACACTGAAACCCGATGTTCAGTTGAATGCTCGAGCTTGACCTTCCGCCATAAGCAACGTAGTCGCTTGCCGAATTACGGCTCCACACCGCAGGTACACGTCAAAGCATTCCGGTCTTGGAGTCGACCGGCCACTTCATCAGCATCTTATCGTTCTTCGGGAATATCCGCCATTGCTGTATCGAATGCAGACCGAAGTTCCCCCCAGCGTAGCTTAAGTTCTTCTTCCTGAAGCTTTAACGCATTCAGGGTTTGTTGAATATCGGACCTTTGGTCACTGGACTTTTAAATGCGGAGAAACAGTTGCGCTCGTCTATAGAATTTGGAAAGCGACATTCTAAGTTCGAAATTCGAGTATTTGGTTTAGAAATAATTTAAACGTAGTTCACTACGTGCGGAAACAGTAACTCAGAAACTCAAAAACCATGATAACCTGTCTAATAAAAATTTATTTTCCTTCTATATTAATAAGTAAGGATACAGTAACATTCTAATTACTCGGCACCAACAAACAAAACGTACCAATATAATATAATATAATATAATATAATATAATATAATATAATATAATATAATATAATATAATATAATATAATATAATATAATATAATATAATATAATATAATATAATATAATATAATATAATATAATATAATATAATATAATATAATATAATATAATATAATATAATATAATATAATATAATATAATATAATATAATATAATATAATATAATATAATATAATATAATATAATATAATATAATATAATATAATATAATAATATAATATAAAGGAAATTAAATAAGGTGATAATCACTTACTGTGTAGCAGTAATGATTATTAGTGCGTTGTTTCTTTTTGTCCTCAAGTTAAACAGTTTAAGCTTGCGGTACTGGGAACAGTTTCAACTTTTGCTGGAGTGATCGGTTTTCACTTGCAGTTCGGGGTGCCGAACTTATATGTTTATCATTAGTTTATTTTTTGTTGTTCTTGAAAAAGAACAAGTGATAGCATAAATATAATTATTTTCAAATTGTGGCGAAAATATAAATTATAATAATTTATATTATATTTATAATAATTATGGGACAGCAACCGGAAATAATATACGTGAAGTAATAATGCTTTATTAGTAATAATGCTAACTGTAATTTCTGCGCGTATCTCGTGCTGGTTGTTCACTGACTCGAACAGAACTGACTGCTTGGTTTTTTCTAAAGCTCTCTTCAGGCAGTCAATCAAGACGCAGGGTGAAAGTGCCATAGGCACTTTTCGCCACGCTGCACTCACCAAGGTAGCCGTCCGCTCCTTGTCATTCTCTTTGTGTGGGCGCTCTATGGCGAGTTTCGTATGAACCCTTCGCCGCAGAAGTCGTCTGCTTTTATTCTGTCTCGCTCTGTCACACAGCGGTTTAAGGTTCTGTGAGCACTTGTCTTGATCAGTGGAGTGCAGGCGAAAGCTGTGTAAGAACTTTCACTCTCAAAGGGAACCCTCCGTTCTCACTCACTTGAGTACAGCGGTTGGCTACGTTGCAGCATGCGTCTATTCACGGCTGGGTGGTTCGTCAACCGTATTAATGAATCACAGGGTCAAACAGGTCGCTGTTGACAGCTAATCTGTAATCTGTGATCTTTTCGCTGAGGGCCGTTAGAGGATTACTTCAAGAATTAATAAAGCTCATAGCACAACCTACCAACAGAGAAGGCCAGAACAACGTCTACCGGGCCTGTTAGTTTATAATAAGGAAGTGTTGATCAAATTAATTGTTGTTGCCGATGATTCAATGATGCATTCCACGGTGTTAGGCAGGGATTTTGTAAAGGCCAGCAAAGCAAAGCAAGTGCTATACGCACACGAAAATGTAAAGAACACAAGAGAGAACACCAGTACGCAAGAATGTGCTAGTAACACAAGTAACATAGTAAGTGAGAATAAAAATGCGATTTTGTACAGCAGATATTAGCAATAGAATATGACAGTAATTATAAGAAACAGTTGGCTGTGGGAGTCATAATAAGCCAGGCCGAACAAAAACCTTTTGTATAAATATTTTCAAAGTTCTATGATGTGCCACAACGACCCAAAAGTGGGATGAAAATAACACTAGAAAACGAAAGCCTTTCAGTTATCCTCCAAGAAGACTGTCGTAGTATGAAAAAAATTAATTACAAAAAATACGTCCCAGTGATTCAGAATTTGTTTCCTCGGTAGTGCTGGCAAAGAAAATGATAGGCGAGTTACGCATGTTTCTCTTTTGATGTTCTGAATAAAATAATAAAATAGGACAACTATCCGATTCCCCTAATAGATGACTTGCTAGATCGTCTCGCGGAAAAGACGATTTTAACTAAGGTAACCCTGAAGAACGGATTTTTCCATGTCTTTATGAACAAGGACTCAATGAAATTTACTTCATTTGTAACGGCGTTGGGTCCGTTTGATTTCTTAAGAATGCCGTTTGGACGCACTATCGAAATTTCAGAGTCATAGACAAAATATTTACAAATATGGTAAAAGACGACATGGTATTAGTATACTTAGACAACATAATGATCGCCTCAAAGGATATAAACAAGCATATGGAAATTTTAAGGAAGATTTTCAATCGCCTGGTTGCAAACAAACTTGAGCTGCGTTTAGACAAATGTGAGTTTCTCCAGTTTAAAGTAAAGTATTTGGGTTATACTAACACAGGAAAGGGGATACAACTTGGCGAGGAAGATACAGACACAGTCACCAATTTCGCGATACAGAGTAAAGTACACGAAGTACAAATTTCTACTTTGTATGCTTCGTCTATACTTCTACTTCCGACAGTGTGTTAAAGGGTATTCCATAATTGCAAAACCGCTACTTGACGTGACTCGGAAAACGAAAACTATTTATTTCCGATCAGAAGAACTTGCAACGTTTGAATGCCTAAAAATAAAACTGGTTGAAGGTCCAGGTTTAGCATTATATGATCCAAGGCATGACACCGAATTACATTGTGACGCAAGCGCGTTAGGTTTTTGAGCGATTTTATTACTTTTATTACAAAAAAAAAAGCAGATGGGGAGTTCCACCCAATATTCTATTATTCTAAAGAAACCACCGATGCAAAGTCTATATACCATAGCTTTGAGGTAGAACCCTGACAATAAGAATTGCATTGCAACGATTTCGAGTATACCTATAAGGTATTCGAATTAAGATATTCACAGACTGTAATTTGTTAACCCTTACCTTAAATAAAAAGAATTGAATCTAAGAATACCTAGATGAGTCCTAGACCTACAAAGTTACGAGTACGAGTCTTGTATAGGAAATAAGGAGAGTCATGACTTTTCTATATCCCCAAAGCAATGGGGTGCACGTGCTCAATAAATATCACAATGAAAT
Source organism: Cacoxenus indagator (assembly GCA_035041755.1). Taxonomy (NCBI): domain Eukaryota; kingdom Metazoa; phylum Arthropoda; class Insecta; order Diptera; family Drosophilidae; genus Cacoxenus; species Cacoxenus indagator. The sequence continues at coordinate 60,843 of JAWNKX010000328.1, forward strand.
GCGTCATTGATACAAAAAGATTACTGGTTCCCTAAGATACAAAGTATAGTTGAAGAACATATAAAGAACTGTCTGAAATTCATTGCTTACAGTTATAATTGACACGTACACGAAATTACAGGCACGCACTCAAAGCCGTAGTGAACAGCATGGAAATAGGAAACGAATACAACCGAAAAAAATAAGGTCGGATATTATGTGATGATACAAAACTTTGATAGCAACGCGAACGTGTCCAAAAAGTTCATACCAAAATTTAAAGGCCAAGTGTTAAAGATTTTCCACAACGACAGATATCTCTTGGAGGATGTTGAGGGTTTTCAACTTTCGAGACTGCAGTAAAAAGGAGTTTGGTCTGTAACAAATATGAACCCTTGGTTCAGTGGTCGTAAAGTGGGTGTAAAAAATGAAAATGTAAGTGTAAATGTAAGTGTAACTAAAGAAGTAGGACTAAACGAAATTTAAAATGTTACTATGTACATGTCGTATGACTTAAATTTTGTGATATTTACTGTGACTTTTAAGTATGTTATGATTTTGATAATGTTTTCTTCTATGGGATTTGTGAGTGCGGTTTTGGGATTATTATTTTGGAAGACTTTATTTTTGGTTCTTGTGGTTGTCGGGCATGATGTTAGTATGTGGTCTAAGTCGGAGTTTGTGGTTGAATGGCAGTTAGGGCAATGAGGTGTTGTATTGAGGTCGGTGTAGTGTAGGTGAGTGAGTTTGGTGTGTCCCAATCTGAGTCTAACGATTGTGATTTGGTCGTTTCGGTTGACTTTTACTTTTGTTAGTCTCTTTAAGTAGTCATCTGTATATAGGGAGTTTGTGTTGATGTCTTGTTAACATTTATTGCATTTGGTAATGTTCTTTTTGAGGATGTTTGATAAATTAATTCTTAGATATTTGCTAATGTCTGTTGGGTGTGTGTTCTGGGTTAGGATAAGGGGCATGTTTAGGGTGGCTTTGGCTGTTTTGTCTGCCAGCTCGTTGCCTTTTATATCAGAGTGGCCTGGGACCCACGGAATTTTGATTGGGGCGGCGCTTATGAGGAGGGATCTTATGGTGTAGGGCTGCGTATTGTGGTTGTTGATGTTACAAATTGCGTTAATTGCCGAGACTGAGTCGGTGCAAATAACGAAGTTTTATTTTTTTTATTTTTAATAATAACTTTTATTGCTTCGAGGATGTCTACTTCTTCTGCGGAGAAGACTGAGGAGTAGTGTGGTATGATGCCATATTGGAGTATGGTGTTTTCGGTTGTGATGGCGTAGGTTACAATATTATTTTGGAGTGATACATCGGTGTAGGTGAAGGTGTGGTTTTTAAGTTGTGATTTAATTCGTCGGAAGTATTGTGTGTAGATGGTGGGGGCGACAATAGTTTTCTGGTACTTCCAGAGTGAGGTGTTTATTAGGGAATCGGGGGGGGAAGCCAGGCGGGTTTGGCATCTAGTGGTTTTTGGTTATTTAATATTCTTGCTATGGCCGTTGTAATTTTTTTTTTTCCTTTATATATAATTTTTCTGTTATTATTAGAACAACTTAAATTAAATTGTATATACAAAAATTAACAAAACAACTTAAATAATAAATGGGGAAATGATTTAATAATAATATTATAAGGATATAATAGGGAGATCGACAGGGTGCGATCTTCTCAGCCGTCTCGCCAACCTAACTCCTCCCATTCTGCGTCGTTTTAGAAGGCGCCTTGCTAGTTTATTTGGATGATTTTTTAACCTCTCTATATATTTTTTGGCGTGACGATTTATCACATCGCCAATTTTCGGTATTTTTAAGTCGTTTTCAAGGTCCGCCGTTCGCATGAACCAAGGGGCACCAGTAAGCATTCGCAATGACTTCGCCTGCAGTACTCTCACCTTAGTGATGCTTGACCTCGCTGCTATGCCATACACCTGCAAACCGTAGGGCCGTTGTGAGTTTAGGAGTTTTTTGTGATGAGTGTTGTTTTATGTATTTGTTAATAGGAGTGTCTGTGGAGTTTAGAAGTGTTTTGTACATTTTAGATAGGATATAGTCTCTTTTTGTTTCGATTGTAGGAGTGTTAGTTTCGTATAGTATGTTGTTGATGGGTTTGGAGCGGAGGGCTCCTAAAGAAAGCCGGATTGCCACATTAAGTGGGGGTCGACTTTTGCGTGTGCCCATATATGAATAGGGTTTAATCAATTATTGGGATTAATGTGGCTTTGGTTATGTTTAAGAGTGTGAATGTGTTGCAGTTGAATTTCTTGCTGGCGAAGCATTTTATTATATTGGGTTTTGTAATTTTAGGCAGGTATAAGTGTTTTGATGTGTGTGTCCGACTTGCACTTGTTGTTAAGGGTGAGGCCGAAGATTTTTACTGCGGAGGTTGTCAGGATTTGCAGATTGTTGCGTGAGATGTTGCATATGCAATTGTGTTTGCGGCATATATGTAGGTGTTGGAATTTTTGCAATGACAGGGATGCACTTGAGTAGGTGCACCATCTTTGTATGTTTTAGAAAACGGTGTCTAAGCTGTAGTTGATATTTTTATTATCTAATTGATAATTAGAAAGAAGTCGTCGCAAAAGCACTGAAGTGAATTTCTCTGTGTAAGCTAATTATAGTGGTTAATTTAATATAAGCTATAATAAACAGTATAACGGATATTGGTGAACCCTGTGGGATGCCGTTTACAAGGGGGTAGGTCTTAGTTAATAATTTTTGGCTCAATCTTCCAGTAGAGTGTATGATGGTGTGAATACCGACTTTATCGAAGGCCCTTCAGAAGTCAATGGTGATGAGAGAGGTGTATTTTTTGACAGATAACGATCGGGTTATAAGAAGGTCTGCGAAAAGCAGACTTTCTTCAACCGATTTGACACGTTTAAATCCGAATTGGTTGGGATGAAGCAGATTGTTTTTGGTTACGAACCACCATACTCTATTCAAGATAAGTTTGTTAATGTTTTCGCTAGGCAGCAGTATAAGGAGATGGGTCGGTATGAGGTTATGTCTGTTTTGTTTGCTTTTGTTTGGATTTATGTATGATGTTGTTGATAATGTTGTTGATGGGTTCAATTATTCTGGTTTTTGTCGATTGAGAGCTGTTTCTGATCATGGGGTATGAGATTGTGTTAAGTCCTGGGGTTGACCCTTTATGTGATTATAGAGCCGAGTTTACTTCGATTAGGGTTATATAGTTTTCTAATGCTTGTGCAGTGTTTGTGGTTGTGTGGTGGATTTACGTCGGTGAGTATTTGTCTTTTATGAAATGTGTGTCCAAATTTTTTTCTTTAGATAGGTTAGACCAGTGCTGTGCAAAAGAGTGTGTTATTATGGTTGGATTTGTGTGAGTTGTGTTTTTGGGCGATGCAATGAATTGCTTTGTTGGGATTGAGTGCCAGCTGTTGAAGTCACCGAAAATTATCGAAGAAGTGTTGGAGTGGTGTGTTTTGAATGAATTTTATAGTTCCGGGCTGAATGTATGCTGAGAAAACCACTATTTTTTGTTTGGATTTGATTTCTAAAGCTAATGCTTCGTAATTGTTGTTAATGGTAATTTCATTATGCTGGATTGAATTGTGTATCAAAACGGCGACTCCGCCAAAGCTGTTGGTTGCTACATTAGTAATTAGAGTGTAGTTGATGGTTATGTTATTGTTAGTTGTGTTGAATGTATGTGTTTCTTGAAGTGTTATTATTTGTGGGGATTGTTGTTTTATTATGGTTAAAAGTTCGCTGTAGTTTTTTTTATTTTCGTCGTGTACATAGTTTAAACGTTATTTTAGGGTTATAGCTAACTTATATGATCAGATCACAGAACTTTTCACAAATTTTTTTTTTTGTAGGGATGTAGGGAAAAAAACCAAAATAGTAACAAAAATAATATAAATTTAAATTAAATTAATACAATTGTAGAACAAAATAAAGTAAAATAAACATAAATGAAATAAAAATATAAAATACAAAAATAAACAACATTAAACAAAAAAGAAAAAGGAAGAGGTATTGATATATGTGTTGTATATAGCTTCAAATTTATTCTACCAGATCCACTGGCCCTGTCCTCTGTAACCTGCGTCTGCATTGAAGTTCATGTATTGGTAGGAGGTTGACATCAACATTTGAGTGTTGGGTAAGCTTCGTCTGGTAGATACGACTTATTTTTGTAATCTCCTCTGTCACTGTTGGAATATTAAGATCACAATGCAGATCGTCGTTAGTTATGTACCACCCAGCCTTGGTGATCATACGAATGATTTTTGATTGTTGTCTTTGTATTTTGTCTGTATTTGATTTTTTGGCCGTTCCCTAAATTTGTGCTCCGTACGTCCAGATTGGTCTTAGAATATCTTTGTAGATCAGTATTTTGTTTTCTAATGTTAATTTTGATTTGAGCAGCCAATATAATTGACTAATCCTCAGCTTGATTTGATCCCGTTTTTTAAGTATATGGTATTTCCAGATGAGTTTGTTGTCAATATATAATCCTGGGTATTTGACTACATTTTCAATTTTTACGTCAGCTCCGTCAATCGTTATACGAGGTGGTGTGAATTTAGTTTTAGTCGCTGTAGTTGTTTGTATATCCTTTGATGTTCCATTGGATAATTTTAAGAGACATTGTAGTGGAGTAAAATTAAAGTTTAGTTTGGTAGGGGAAATGGTTTATTTAAGGTTTACTACAGTGAATGATGGGTTGTGGTATAGGACGGGGTTGCCACCGGGTGACTGACGATGTGTCGGGGATAATCTGTTGAAAAGATCCCTGAAGTGTGCGACACACCGTCAGCCAGGCGCAGGCAAATTGTTTTGGTTGTTGTTAAGTTATTATTCCATTAAATCAGAACTGTCATAGTATTCTATGACAGCCTGAGAGTTGAGTTTACCTTGTTTAGTGTTGGATATTAATTGTTTAAGTGTTCGTTTCGGTGTATTGCGCGGCAGTAATTTTATTTAAGATTGTTGGTGATTTGTTACTTAGTTTAGCAGCTAGGGCTGTGGTTGGCTTAGGGTCGATGATGAGGTCGCTAATGTCTTCGTAGGTTATTAGATTTTGTTTCTTTGTGGCTGTGTAAATGGTTAGTTGTGGGTTTTCGGCGCTTATTGGTTTTGGTTGTTTTAGTGTTGATGCATACCTTTTCTGGTTGGTTGGGTGTGTGCGGTTGTATGTGTCCTAGGCCGCTTTGTTATCAACCTTGTTATTTATTTTTATGGCGATTATCTCCTGTTGTTTTATATAGACTGGGCATTTTTTGTCAATGGATGCGTGGTTTTTGTTTGTGATTTTGTTTATGTTGCGGTTGATGCATTCGGATTCGTTTTTGCACACTTCATGGAGGTCCCTTTTTACGTGGTCTTTCTTTCCACACTTTATGCAGGCTTTTTCACTTTGGCATACCTTGTACGTGTGTCAGAACCGCAAGTATTTGTTGCACCGCATCGGCGTGGGAATGTGTGGTTGAATGTTGGTTTTCTCGTAATTAATTACTCACCATAATTCAGGCTCGCTGATTTGAGTATATCAGTGTTTTTGTTTGTTTCTTTACTATTCAACTTACGTAGCACAGCAGAAGTATGTTACTATACATAAGTCAAACAGCGGTACATTTTTATCACAGAAATAACACCGAAAATGGCAAGGTACGCTATCTCAGACGTTCGATTTTTCGAACAAAATTTAAGGGAGAAACAGAAAAAAAAATGAAAACCTTAATAGAGAAATGTGAGCTCTATATGAATTAGTTCTCTCTGGTAATACGGGTCTTTTATGTAACGAGGCATGGCAACAATGCCATTTCAAAAAGTGACGTAAACTCTTATCTTAATTTATGGCGGTAACACAATGCTTTTTAATTTCCAACATTTTCTTCATTATTAAGATTTTATTCCATCATTTCACTTGCCACCTGAACGCTATTGTGTCTGCCAAAGACATCATTTAATACATAGAAAAATTCCCAGTTCATAAAACTCACAGCAGATATGTTATTACGCTTCTTCATTTTTGTATATGTGCCCATTGCATTTATAAAAGACCTAGTCGCATGCTTTGTTCCTTCGTGCCACTAAATTCTGCTTCAAACGTACTTCTAAAAGGACGTTCTTCCTTTAGTGACACCTGACAAGTTGCAGGTTGTCGCTTAGGTCTTTTGCCGCTTTTTTAGGGCAGCATGAGCGATAGATGATTGCAGTTTCATCTGCAAAGGTTGATGTCAGGAGCTGGGTGAGTGCAGGTATATCAGCGGTGAATAAGACGTATAACAGCGGACCGAGAACACTGCTTTGTGGAACGCCAGCATTGATGTGATACTCCTTTGTTTTAAAATGTTAGCATCTCACTACAAATAGCATTTTGTGAGGTATGATTCCAGTAGGTTGTGTGAGTTCTGTGGTAGCATTCTTTTTATTTTGCAAATAAGATTATCATGCCATACACGATCAAAAGCTTGAGCAACGTCAATGAATATAGCTGAACAGTATTCTCGGTGTTCAAATGCAGTTCTGATTTCCGTAGTGACTCGGTTGACTTGCTCGATTGTACTGTGTTCTAACGCCGAATTGATGTGTTATTACTGACTTCTTCCATGAAGCTGGAAAATAACCCACTATAATTATTGCGTTAAAAAGCATTGCAAGGAATGATATAGCGCAGTTCGCTAGCTCAATAATCATCTTTGGGGTGATGAGGTCGTGCCCTGGCGCCTTCGTTGGGATTAATTCCTTCTGAATTGCCGCACTTAACTCATTTGAATAAGTTTTAAGTATGCTGCTAGTATGGAACGAAGTGCATGGCAGCTGGGGAAGCTGGAATGTGTTTCTAGGCATGTTTGGTTGGAAATCGAATTTGAGGTGGTTAACATCAAGTCAAGCCCAGTTTCCACCTTGATTTCATATGGGGCAATCAACTACTATTGGAGGATTCATGAGGTGTTGTGCTTTCCAAATCGAATACGTAGTGCTCGTTGGTGAGAGGTTCTCAATGTAGTGGCTTTGGATTTTATGTGCATTTCTTCTTTAGAGCATTTCTTAAAAGTTTTTTTTAGCACTTTTGAATCTGTCAAGTGATGCGGGGGAATGACTAGACTGCTATTCACGTCTTAGACGGCGTTTTCTGATACTAGGCGTTCAATTTCCGCTCTAGTTAATACTACAGGTTTCTTGACATCACTGTGTGCCTTCGGTGTCGTGGCAACGGCAGAACTCGCAATGGTTGAGTTAAAATGGTTTAGTGAGTAGTCAATGTCTGATTCGGTGTCAAGTTTTGGTCTCATACAAATATGGGCGGTGACGTATTTTTTATACCTGAGTTTTCCATGAACTAAGCATAACGGAGTGAGTACTTTTTGTGGGGTGCTTCAGTAGGTGAGTTTCATTTAGCTTGAGTTTCAGTTGAAATCACACTTCGAGAGATGTTGCAAATTACTGCGAAGTCGATTAATTTGGGGCTTTTCCTCGGATCTGTTGGCCAATATGTAGGCCTTCCCGGAGAATCAAAGTCGAGTTTGTTGCTTGAGTTTATTATTGCTTTGTATAGCTCTTTTCCTTTGGGATTTGCAAGTCGAGAGCCCCAGTGGGGGTGCTTAGCATTGAAGTCTCCTGCTGCAAGAAATGTACGCCCTAGGGTATCCAAGAACTGCTTGAAATATGATTCGGAAATCGAAAATCAGTTGAGGTTTCGATGAAAATCGACCGAGCTTGCATATAGTTCTTGGAGTATAATACTGACTGGTAATGTTTTAGCTGCTTTGTAATAAGTATATCCGTTCCGCCGTGTGCTTTGCCATCTTTGCCATGGGGTGATTGGTGTAATAAAAGTAGTAGCCTGATATATCAAATTTGTACCTGTTTGTAGGGTGCGTTCCAGGAAGCTATAAAATATCAGTTTCTGTTTCGGAGAGGTATTTTGTGAGCTCAAGCTTGTGTTTCGATACGCAATACCAAGTTTTTCTAGGATAAGTCTTTGCGGTTTAAGTATCTCCTGAAGCCTGTTTTGCATCACTGAAGTACTCTGAGACATGTATTTTATAAAACAAGCAATCATTTGTTTAAGAGTGCTATGTGGTATAGGTCGAGTTGTTTGGGTTACACAATATTGTGGCGGTTCACTTTTCTGAGGTTGTTGGAGTGTGTTGCTTGTTATTTTCTCCGGCTTTGTGTTGGGTATTTATTGAGGTTCAGGTCGCAACACGGATGCATATGTTGTGGATATGGTACTTTTGAATGTGCGTGGATTGTTTTTTTTTATTTTGCGATGATTCGTCCGAATTTTCAGTTCCTTGAAAATTGGGCAACCTCAGTAATTTGCAGTGTGATTACCCCTGCATTTGGCGCATTGTTTTGATGATGTCTCTGTTTCGTTTACACGGCAACTAGGGGACTCATGGAGATCTCTACAAGATACACGGACCGAGAGTAGTAGTTTGTGCACTGCACAGGGTCTGTGCGCTTGATAGGTTCCTCTACTGTGATTCTGCGATGGAGCAAGTATTTTAGGTTGTATATCGGGTGGATCTAGTTTCCCTTCGCAGGCTTATTTTCAGGAGAGAGCTCGATTTTGAATATGGGTTGCGGAACCTTACTTCTATTCTAGATGTTTATTACAACCTTAGTTGGGAAACCTTTTTCCTCAAGGGCACTTTTAGTTTCCATGGGATCAACACCAGCTTCTATTCCTTTTATGACTACAATCAGCCCATTGCTGCTCTTAAGTTGATAAGTGTAAAAGTTTTTGTTGGCACCGCTGAGGAATTTCGAAGCCATCCTGTAACTATTTTCAGTGTATATTTGCAGTTTAATTTTGTGTACATTGCTTTTCATTAGCGGAACAATGTGAAAGTAGTTGTTGCCGATGAGTTGCGCTAGTTGAGAGACAAGATTATTTGAACTGCGTTCACTAATATAAATTGGGGGAGGCTTGGTTTGCTTGACAATTGGGGCCGCTTCTTTGTGTGTGAGGTCATTGTCTTCATTAGAATGGCAAATCTATATCCTTTCGTACCATTGTGTTCGATTTCGTGGGTTGAGGCTGTACTGCTGTTTAGTTGCTTGGATTTGTTAGCAGAGCTTGGTTTTTGCGGACTACGTTTTCGTTTAATCTGCGGGTAGCGATCAGTCTGTATTACAGAACCTTTTGGTTTCGCCATCTCCTCTTTGTGCAGGAGAGTTGCCGTATTAATTTTATTGGCGAATGAGTTGAGGTGTAGCTGAGGTTGTTTCGGTTCTCGCTGTAAGACAATTAGAGTTAGAATTACCGTTTTTGGTGGATATGGGTATTGCTAGTTTTCTCTGAGATATGTGCAGTGTTGTTACTAAAGTCATGGGGTAGCCTATGATGCAGATGAAGGTTGTTGTTGCTGTTGATGCAAACGTTGTTGTAGCGGTTGCTTACGTTGTGGTGAGTGGGAGTGAGATTTAGCTCTGTTGAATAGTTTCCTTACTATCTGTCTTTTAGTCGAGAACACCTCATTCCACCACGACACCTAATGTCTGATATGCGTGATGCGATTAGTGTTACTCTGCTTGTGAGACTCTATGAGCACTTGGATGAGTTGTTCAGCTGCATCATGTAGCTCGTATGTAGAGCAGATGCGGTGAACAAGAGTGATGTCCTAAGCGTTCACTAATCTCCGGTCCCAGTCCGTCCTAGTCCCTTCTTCAACAATACCAGAGGGAACATTCTCTTTACTTTCATCAATCAATCTCCTCTCTCACTTTTAAACAATGGCTCTCCTACCCACTTCAGCACCAACCACACATTCACACACATAGACCTCTCAGTCGCCTCACCAATATTTTCTTTAGATTCAAAATGGCACACAGACCCACTCCTATATGGCAGTGACCACTTCCCAATTTATATAGATCTCTTCCATCCCAGCCCCCCCAATACCCCGTCATATAGGTCAAAATTCCTCACTAGTAAAGCAAACTGGCCACAAAATTAAAACGCATCATGACTACTGCCAATATAATAAGCTACAAAAAAGCCAACGCACTTCTTAAACGCGAAATATAAATTAAAAACGAAATTTTTTGTATCAGTTCACTTCTAACATTGACCCTAACACCCGTATTTCCAAATTATGGTCAAACATTAACAGATTCTGCGGACGTTATACACTGCACTCCATTCATTCCCTCACCGACCCTAACAATCCTAGCCAAAACTTAACCAACAAAAACGACATTTGCGAAACATTTTGCAAACACTGGTCTAAATTTTCCTGTGACACCAATTTCTCAATGACTTTTCGTCAGCACAAGCGAGCCTCCTCGTCGGCTATACCATATTCACCTTCCGAAAAAGCGCTGCTATTAGAAAAGCCCATACCCTTAATTGAACTCAAAATCTCCCTAAACAAACTGAAAGGAAAACCCCCGGTCTTGACCGAATTAACTATCCCAGCTTCAACATTTATTGATGTCCCTCAGTATTTGTCTTCTTGCCGTATTCAACAACATACTCAACAACTACATCCCCCAACAGTGCAAAGCTAACATCATCATCCCAATAGCCAAACCTAACTCTGATAAAACCTCAATCGATTCCGACCCATATCCCTTAATTCGTGCATATCGATAGTGCTCGATAAAATAATCTCAAACCGGCTTTGGTGGATTGCAACTACCTGCAACTGTCTCGACAGCCGTCCAATGGAATTCAGAAAGGGGAAATCGGTACTTGAACCTCTAGCTATCATAGATTTTCAAACTACCTCCCCCCTCTCCACAAAAATCACCTTTCAATTTTTTCCCTAGATTTGGCTAAAGCGTTTGAAAGGATTGGAATCCATTCCATATTAGACGAACTTAAATTATGGAGAATAGGTCCCAAAATTATTAATTATGTATCTAACTTTCTCTTAAACAGAAAAATTTCTGGTCAAACTGAGTACTCTCGTTCTGCACCCCAATCTCTAGAAAATGGCATACCCCAGCGTTGACCTTTATCAGTCATTCTCTTTGTTATAGCGTTTAACAAACTCAACAGAATAATTGGATTACATAAAACCTTCGACCTTACTGCTTACACCGACGACTACACAATTATAAAAAAGATCAACAAAAAATCCAACACACTAAACATAAGTCCCCCCTTCACTGACATCATATCTTGGTGTAACTATTCAGGCGCATCCCTGTCTGTCCCCAAACGTAAACACTTGCACATCTACCGTAAAAAACTATGCTCCTTCCATCTACAATCAGACATATTCGCTTTGATAATGTAGACTCATTAAAAATCCTTGGAATCACGATCACAAACAAGTACAGATGGAACAAACAGATAGGCAATCTTATACTTAAGTTAGGCAAACGACTCAACATAATAAAATGCTTGCCAAGCACCAAATTAAATTGCAGCACTGTCACAATCATCTACGTAATCAAGAGTATAATTATGTCTAAAATTGACTTTGGATTACAACTCTATGGGAATGCCCCAAAATCTTCATTGCGCAAACTTAAAACCTTATATCACACTGCCCTCAGACTTGCTTTTAGGGCCTTATGTTTTACCCCAATCAACAACCTTCTCTACGAAGCTAACTTAATGCCGATAAATTAAGAATACCTCTAGAAACAGGTAAACTCTTCAAAACTATTTTGACCTCAGAACACTCACCTGTCAAAAACATTTTCAACAAAATTAGAAAATCAAAAATACAGCCAAAAATCCCCTCAACTACACATAACGTTATCGAGAAAAGTAAGAATCTGTTCCTTCAAATTGCTCTTATTAAATCAAAGATATTATTCAAATTGCTTTTTAAATAAGCAAGTTTCCCCTCTCTGGTCCTTCAATAACCCTTGTCTGTACCTAACTCTCCACACCTCCAACAAAGCTGACATCCCATCAGTTATTTGCAATCAAAAATTCCTAGAATTGCAACCCTCCCTTAGTTCCTATAAATTCTTGTTCACAGATGGCTCAAAATCTAACACAGGAATATCTTATAGTGTCACCACTGCTGACGACACTATAAGTTGTCAACTTCTTCCCGACTTCTCTTCCATATTTACAGCTGAAATATCGGTCATACTTTCAGCTTGCGAACACGCTCCAAAGAAAAAATGAAAATTTGCCATATGTACAGATTCGTTATCCTCGTTAAAAGCCATTGCCAATACCAATAATCATAATTTCTACTCAACATCGATTAGAAAGATTATTTCATCCCACAGCCCGAAAATCCTACTAATATGGGTTCCTGGCCATTTCAAAATAACAGGTAACGAACTAGCTGATAAGACCGCTAAAGTGGCTTACCTATATCCCTTAATTTATAAATTTAATAAAAACTTAGCAGATCTTAACACATCTTAAAAATATTTGTAACGAATACAGACGACACTTTAGCATAACATTACTCTCCACTACAGAACCTTCAACAGGAACAACATATCCATACAACACTATATTCTCCAAGGCAAAAAATATCCTGGTCGTTTCGACATTGTTAAATTCTGAAGACTTCGCTTAGGTTACACAAATCTTACCAATAGTCACACCCTTAAAAATACAACCACGCCAACTTGTCAGTCATGTAACGTTAACCTAACCGTCTCTCACATCACAATTAATAGTTTTTTTTAAATCTACAAATCTATTCCATAAAATTTAATTATAACTATATAAATATTTTTATAAAGCAAAACTACTTCATCAAATTTAATCATAAGGTTACAAAACTGTTCACAAAAGATGCATGGAATAAGCCTTTACATGTAGGTAAGCTTAAGGCCTTAGTTGCTACTGCTTCCTTAAAATTAAGTTAAGTACAATTTGTAATTGTGCAATAACTTGTTTAATAATTAATAATAATAATAATAATAATAGTAATAATAATAATATTAATAATAATAATATTAATAATAATAATAATAATAATAATAGTAATTAATAATAATAATAATTAATAATAATAATAATAATAATAATTAATAATAATAATAATAATAATAATAATAATAATAATAATAATAATAATAATAATAATAATAATAATAATAATAATAATAATAATAATAATAATAATAATAATAATAATAATAATAATAATAATAATAATAATAATAATAATAATAATAATAATAATAATAATAATAATAATAATAATAATAATAATAATAATAATAATAATAATAATAATAATAATAATAATAATAATAATAATAATAATAATAATAATAATAAAAATAATAATAATAATAATAATATTAATAATAATATTCGATATTTTTTCAGTGTGATCTACTTCTTTACAATTAAACCGATCTCATATAAGTCTACCTCCATAGATGAGGATAATAAAAGCTCAAATCCTTTTGTTGGGAAATTTGGCTGGAAAACATCTCTAAGGTGTGCTGCAATAGCACTAGCTTTTCCTCCGTCACTGTGATTCCATTTGCAAGTATAGGAATACTTACATCCACCGGTGGTTTTATGTGTACATGCACTGTATACTGACGAAAGGTAATGATTTCGCTTTTAGTTATGGGTTTGTTAGTTGATATGAATGAGCTTTTTGCAGGTTTCGATTGTACACATTTCTGTCAGTCGATTTTTTTTATTTTTGGTTATTAGCGTCAGGCGAACTTATTTTGATTGGTAGAACTCAAAAAAATTAAAGTGTTTGGTTGTGTAGTATCCCACAGAAAAATCGATTAAGTTTGGTATTTCGAATACATCCGCTGGCCAATATGTAGTACTACTCGCGTTGTCGTCGGTCTCAACTATCAAGCGATTAGGCAAGCGATAAAAGAAGCTTGAAAACTGTAGGCCATTTTATTTTTGAAAATTAAGAAGGAAATTGAATGCCTGCTAGAGTGGGGCCGACTCTATTTGGATTCACACGAATATATGTAATAGTGTTTAATTAAGATTTTATTAGGATGTCGGCTTCGACGTTCGCCTTGGCACCTGTATGTATCTTGGGGTTTTTTTTTTAAATCTTTTTTATTATTTATTTCCTTTGTATTTAATTTTTCTGTTACTATTAGAACAACTTCAATTAAACTGTACATACAAAAATTAAAAAAACAACTTCAATAATAAGTGGGGATATAGTTAAGTGTGGATATAATATTAAAAGGATCTATTACGGTGGTCGGCAGTGTTCGATCTTCTCAGTCGTCTCGCCACCCTAACTCCTCCCATTCTGCGTCGTTTTAGAAGGCGTCTTGCTAGATTATTTAGATGATTTTGCCACCTCTCCATATATTTTTTGGCCTGACGATTTATCACATCGCCAATTTTCGGTATTTTTAAATCGTTTCCAAGCTCCGCCATTCACATGAACCACGGGGCACCAGTAAGCATACGCAATGTCGTGGCCTGCAGTACTCTTCTCTTCGTGATGTTTGACCTCGCTGCTATGCCATACACCTGCAAGCTGTATCGCCAAGCAGGAGCAATTATTGCTTTGTAAATGTGCAACTTATTTCTCAAGGAGAATTCATTTCTATTTAAAAGCCAACGCAATTTTCCAATCCTCTGTCTTAAGGATTTTGTGATATTTGTAATATGAGTCTTGAACGTTAGCCGCCTATCCAAATACACACCCAGGTATTTGTAACCTGAATAGAGTTCAGCAGCTGGTTTCCAGTGAAAACTCCCGGAGAAAAATGAGGCCGTAAGGCGTACGTCACATTGGCACATTTGTTTTTGTTAATGCAAATGTTCCATCGTCGTGTCCAGTTTTCAAAAATATGCAGGCATTTCTGCAGTGTGTCCGTGGCTTCATAAATACACTTGTTTCTGACGAGGATGGCCGTATCGTCTGCAAACGTGGCAATGATCAGATTCAGAGGATCCTCCAGTGGTATTTCTGACCCAGTGGGTATGTAGTGCATGAACAGGATATAGAGTATAGACCCCAAAACGCTACCCTGAGGGACACCTGCGCGATTAGCCTTGATGCTAGACTCCACACCATCCAGTACCACTGAGAAGCTTCTGTTCTCAAGGTAGTTGCGCACAATTAACCATAGTTAAGGAGGCAAGAGATTCTTGAGCTTACTGAGCAGCCAGTCGTGCCAAACTCGGTCGAAAGCCTGCTTTATATCAAGATACGCTGCCACCACATACTCCTTAACCTCAAATCCTTCCAGAATAAAGTTTACCACCCTATTCAGCTGCTCTGGAGTTCCGTGGGACTTGCGAAAGCCAAATTGAAAGGAAAGAACTATTTGCTTTACCCTTTTTAAGACCAGGATCCGTGTCAGCAAACAGCGTTCAAACAACTTTGCTACAGTGGGTGGCTAATTAGCTAATGCTAACAGTGGTAGCAGGCTAATGGGCCTGTAGGAATCTAAGGTGTAAGGGCTCTTGCCGGCCTTATGAATCATGCAAATTCTCGCCTTCTTCCACTGAACATATCCCAATCTCAGCACTGTTGTAGACTGTGTAAGCATGGGTTTAAAAGTGATACTTGTTTGTGAGGTGTGTTTCGGTCAGAAGCATACACTTTTCTGTTCTTTTAGAATTGTCAAAGTCTTACTCTCAGCCAATCAAGAAGGTAATTTTTATTAATTATTTTGTTGCGCAATAAGGATTTGCATTACTGTGTTCGGATTTTTCATTTGTTTTCATAAAAGTCAGAAATTGCAGCGAGACGAACATTGCCTTGATTGGCTTTGTTTATTGCTGCATACTGGGCTCTTGCTGACGTGTAGTTGGATGAGAGAAAGGTCTGTTACGGGTCACTCAAAAAAAAATACGATTTTTTGGCAAAAAAGAGACTTGAAATTTTGCATGAATGTTTGTTAGGTTAAACTAGAATTTTATAAAACAAATTGCATCAATTGGACCATGCCTACATCCGCGCCCCCATATATCAATTATTTTCATATTATCTATATTTGAATAAATATTTATAATTTTTTTAGACACTTTGTTAAACCTTACATTATTAAATAAATTACAAAAAATTATATAAATTTCCTATTTAGCTCAGCCGGAACGCTGCAAAAATATATTTAGATGAAAGAGTTTCACAATTTCACTCACCATATTTATGCAATTTAATGAACTTATGTATCTTCATTTTCTTCCTCTAAAACAATAACATCCAGTCCAAAGCTACGTTGTTCATCATCTTCTTCTTTTTCTGAAAGATCAGCATTTTAATCTTCTTTAGGATGAACTTCATATGTATGGAATAAGTCTATATCCGGGAATTGAAAAGGGCAATAACCTCCCTTGGAATACTTTTCTTTTGGTTTTGTTTTTGTCGTTCTTTCAAGTCGAGACTAGGTAGCAGTTGATGAGAAGAATCTAATGCTGAATTAAAAACATTCGTTGTATTATTTAAACGACTATATTTCCTCGCATGTGATCTTCTATTGTTCTTATATAATTTATATCTCGCTTCTGGTGCGTTTTCTCTCTGCACTCCAACAGGAAGTATTCAATTATCCATAATCCGTGTCCCAATACTTTGGAGATATTGGGTACCAAAAATACTTTGCTATGTACAAACTAAAGGTATGAGCACACAGAGCCATGGATTTAATCTTTAACCCTTGGAGTTAATCTCGAACTCACAATAGATGGCAGTTAAAATTGTAGAAATGTTATGGAGAATTTCGTAATAAACATTGAAAATAGAGAATAAGATCTTATAATTTGAAAGCTGTGTTGAATGGTTTTTTCTAAGCCAAACTCCGATGCTAATTTTCTTTTTAAGCGGGACCCTGCATCTTTATAAGTTAACTGTTTACGGCCTATTTTATTTCGTGACGTATAGTGATTCTCAAATGCAATTTTCATATTGGATTCGAGCCACTTTGAGTGAATAGTTTTGAATCTCTCCAACATTCGATTGCATTTTGGTAAATGTTTCTTAAATATTCTTAATCATATTGTTTTGATATTCATTGATATTTTTTCTTTTAATATTTTCGAAAACGTATGTTTTTACTGAGTCGGCCTGATGATTATTGCTTCCAAACTTCAAGCAGTGCATAATTCGAATTGTGCTGAAATCGCAATTTTTCCCAAAAGGACCAAAAATTGGCAGCAAATTTTAATAACATGTAAGTGTATACAGTTTTGATAATATTTTGTCACTAAAATCTTGCGGATACCTTTTGCTATACATAAGTCATATTCCACTGAAAATATGTACATTTTCTAGTTTAGACCTAAAAAAAACATGAAAAATACATTGGGCAATTCGAGAATAACAC
Source organism: Cacoxenus indagator (assembly GCA_035041755.1). Classification (NCBI taxonomy): domain Eukaryota; kingdom Metazoa; phylum Arthropoda; class Insecta; order Diptera; family Drosophilidae; genus Cacoxenus; species Cacoxenus indagator. The sequence continues at coordinate 78,026 of JAWNKX010000328.1, forward strand.
AGAACTATTGACAAAGGGGTATTAGCACTTTAATTTACATAACTTCACAATCTTTATCTATATTCACACTTCGTCACTGTGCTAAATATTAAAGTAAAATTTACGCTGAAACTTGCTCAATGTTTCCAGTTATTTTTCATATTTCAAAGAATCACTGAAACAGCTGACTTTGAACGCGTGCCAAATAGCGCACGCGGAAATCAAAACTTAAAAAAATATTTTTAATTTTAATCTGGTGATCAAGATTTAAAAACATCCAACCACCGGTAGGAGACGTTTATTGGCGACGCCAGATGGCACTACCACCACCAAGGACTGGTAGTGGCAACCTAATCCCCTGCCAGACAAAAACAATTTAATTTTTGTAACCACCACAAGTCTTGGATATTAAGGAAATTGATAGGCTTGTAGAAGCCCTATGATCCCTAGCGGATCAAATCGGAAACTATAAAAAAATATATATAGCATCAACCAGTACATAACATATATGAAAAAGTCAGTACAGCAGTATGGAGCATTCTTAAAGAAGAGAGGAGTTATGTACGTTATTAAGAGGTTAACCTTGTATAAGAACAAGTTAGAATACCCCATAGTGTGTACTGCTTAGGTCAATGACTTATTTATGTACTTATTTTATATATTCAGCATAAGTCATCACTAATCATTTTCTCTGACTTGCTAACCGATTACTGATTTGTCTCTGCTGAACGCAGTGCTGCTGGATTTGTAAAATTACAGCGTTAGGAAATGAGCGTCATACAAGTCCGATGCATTTTAGAAGGGACTGGCCAAAAAAAGACAAATTAAATATATTACATTTTACTTTCGAAGCAACTAATAACAACACTCAAATTATTTTCTTAAAAATTGTGTCTTTATTACATTCTCTACAAACGGAAAACATCTGATTGATATGTGATGACTTGATTAACAAAGAATTTTTGTGATGAATTTTCAGTCATCACAATCACAAAATTTTCAACGAAATTTTGAATTAGGCATTCACAATGAGCGAAAAGCAGCAAATAAGGACAGCAAACACTTCTGCTGAACACCCCCATTGTTTACAACCCAAAGATCATTGTTTACGAACTTATCAAAATTATTTGCGTACTGAAGATAGTTTTTTACGAAACGCTTGTTAAAGAGTTTACTTTTAAGATGAATCCTGAATTAATATGCTTTAGTTTGCAACAGCGATATTCTAAACAAAACTCATCAAACATTAAAAATATAACTCGTGTGTTCCCGTGTAATAGATAAGGTATACAAAACATATAGGCAAACACATTTTACATACATTTTACATACATACATACGTACATTTGTTTATTTATATAAATAAAATTAACTATTTCTGAATCAATATTCACACCGTAGTTTCCTTGAGAACAGCAACATTGACATTTTCAAATTTAGAGTTTTCCATGTTTTGAGTAATAATTCCAGCAACTTGAAACCCGTTAGTACTTATATTATGTATTGTCTTCATTTTTACATATCGCGATTGAGTAATCTCGGCTTCCTGAAGTTCGTTCCAAATAACGTCGTCACTGAAAATCTCGTTTACTAAAAGTTGCAGCGGTGCAGGTATATACATGGCACCTATGGGATTACCGGGTCCTATAAAGAAAGATGGAATTTATTTTCACATCCTCACTGTAATGTTGTTAAAGTTTGATCCAAAAATCTTTTAAAGAAAACATTAAAGAAAACAGTTTATAAAAATTATTTATTCATTTATACACATAGATTATAAACATTAATAGAAAGCTTATAATATAGTATATAACCTAAATTAGGCTTAAGAGTACTAGCTACAAGACCTTCGACTCGTTATACATCGCCTAATTTTTTATATGATTAAATGCGTTTGGGTGGGTGCCTACCCAAAAAAGTCGGGGAACTTTCTGAACAGTATTGTATAAGACTATCGTAATATGAAGTAACAATATAAAAGGAAAACGACAAGTGATTCAAAATTAAACTACCATTTAATTGTGAGTTGAATTGTGAGGAAATTTCTCAAATTTTTCTTCATTAACTAACTCTTTTAAGCACTAGACCATAAATAAAAAATTTAAACTACGGAAAACCTGGTCAACCACAAGATCTCCTGAGACAAAAAGACAGTACAAAAAGGCAACTAAAGAGGTTTAAAAAAATGATTCAGGTATTAAAAAACAAACAATTAACATCATATCTCAAGAGGTTAACACCCACGAGTCAAACGGACTACTCCTTATGGAAAGCTACTAAAGGATTGACAAATAAAAGAAATCATCAGGCTCCTTTAAAAATGGAAAGCGGGTTATGGGCAAAGACGAACTTGGATAAAGCTAAAGTATTAGCGGACTATTTCGAAAGGGTTTTTACAGAAATCGCCACCAACTCAGATGATCCACAGCTGAACACAGATATTAGCAGAGGTTCAGAACATATAAAACATGAAAAGACCACAGGAGAAATAAGAAAATGCATTAATAATGACATAAAGGAAAAAAAGTCCACTGGATATGACAAAATAAATGGGAAACTCCTGAGAGAACTACCTGTAAAAGCTTTAGAATATCTAAGAAACATCTTTAACGCTATGTTCAGACTAAACTATTTTCCCAGAGTCTGGAAAGTAGCTGAGATTACTGCGATTCCGAAACCAGGTAAAGACGCATCAAAAGCAGAGTCTTATAGACCAATCAGTCTACTCCCTGTAATCTCAAAAATCTTCGAAAAGATATTAAGAAGTAGACTATTGCCAATAATAGAACGCAGGCACATCATTCCAAATCACCAATTTGGTTTCCGAAGAAGTCACTCAACGATACAACAAGTGCACAGAGTTACGCACAAAATTCTAAATGACATTGAGGATAATAAATTTTGTATTGGTCTCTTCTTGGACGTGGAAAAAGCTTTTGACAATGTTTGGCATAAAGGACTCAAATGGAAACTTAACAATATATTCCCTCAAAACATAGCATATCTATTAACATCATATATCACAGGTATATACTTAGTTAAATACTCAGACGAATACTCAACCCTTAGAGAAATAAATTCAGGAGTTCCACAGGGAAGTGTGCTAGGACCTTCATTATATACCCTATACACAGCAGACATACCATATCCCACACACAATTCGTCGATGATTGCAACTTTTGCCGATGAGACAATACTCCTTAGTGCTCATAAAAACATAAATACTGCAACATCCATGTTGCAAGTAGACTTTAATAAAACACTTGACTGGCTTAGAAAATGGCATATTAAAATAAACAAAAACAAAAGAGTACAAGTTATATACACTACTAAGACTAGATTCACACCAATCCATATAAATATTGACGGAGACGACGTAACCATTCAAAAAGAAGCCAAGTACTTAGGATTATATATTGACAGTAAACTAAACTGGAAACACCATATACAAAAAAAGCGTGACCAAATTAAAATGAAAGTAAGACAACTGCACTGGCTGCTCAAACCAAATACAAACATTTCAATTGAAAACAAGCTCCTAATCTATAAAACAATTATTAAACATATGGAGCCGAAATATGGGGAGTTGTTAAAAATCAAATATAAAGTTAATCCAGAGCCAACAATCAAAAATTATTCGCACCATCACAAAAGCCCAATGGTATATCACCAACACGGACCTTCATCGAGACCTAAGAATTACGACAGTAAATGAGGAAGTAACCAATTTATGCAAAAAATACCAAAGCAAACTTTCCCAGCATTCGAACGATGGTGTGAATACATTACCATTAGATGAACTAACTCGGCAACGTAGACTAAAAAGGGTGAGACCAGTGGACCTCACATAACACATTACTTCCAATTAATAATTGTTAATTGGTGTTATCCTTAATTGTTTATTTATTGTTAAAATACATGTATTGTTAAATTCCAGTCACAACACGACTTTACAAACTGATTGTAAAATTGAAATTCACCCACTTGTCCTAAATATTAATCTGTACAATAGTCGATTTATTTTTCTATAATAGACAATGTACTCTTATTTTGGGAAATAAAAAAAAAAAATTCAATGGTAGTTTTACACGTTTTTATTTGAATCGATTATTTGTATTATTATAGTTATTTCAGTTCTCCTTTTTGGGCACGTGTGTCGAACGTTGAACTGTAATTCCATCATTGAAATTTCGTTCGATAAATTATTTTGGTGATTGTTATTTTTATAGGATCACACCAGTGTTCAATTTTTTATTTTTGCCTCGACGGTGTCATGGCCGCCACATTTACTCCCCCTAAGTTACTTAGTCAGTTGGAGAAAGTAAACGTCATATTTTTCCTTTTTTGGCTCTTTGGCTTTTACAAAGAATGCGGGTTTAAGTATTTCGACTGAGATCGACTTGTGTTCGTTCCGTTGACGTTAATTAAGAAAACTTTGTCGTTCGTGCATTTTGTAACTTTGTAAAGACCTTCGTATAGTGGCTCAAGAGATTTTCTGATCCCATCTTGCCGGACAAATACGTGCGAGCACCTAAATAAATCCTTTGACGTAAAGATCTTATATTTGATGAGATGCGCAGTAAGTGTCGGTCGCATTCTTCCCATGTGCTCTCGGAATTTCTCAATGAAAGTTTGTGTGTCACTATTTGATCCTTGATCATAGAGAAATTCTCCGGGTTGGCGTAGAGTAGTACCACATACAAGTTCGGTAGGTGATGCTTTCAGATCCTCTTTGAAGCTTGCTCTCATTCCCAGTAACTCTGTTGGCAGCTGTCAATGTGTGGTGCATTCGGTCTACTACACCGTTAGAAGCGGGATGATATGACGTAATTCTGGTCTTGTCAATATCTACTAACTTAGTTAGAGCTTTAAAGAGGGCTGACTCGAAATGCAACCCATGATCAGACGTTATTACTACTGAAAAACCATTACGGCATATCCAGTTCGAATACAGTGGCGACGCCGCTGTGTCTACTGTCATATCTGGAAGCGGAATTGCTTCCGGCCCTCTGGAGAAACGGTCTATCACTGTTAGACAATATGTGAATCTGCTATCTGGTACGTCAATATGATTCTATTTCAATATGTTGTGTCCGTGGACTTAAGCTCGTTGACAGTTAAGACAGTTTCTGGGCCATGCCAAAATAGCTTTCTTCATCTCAGGCCAAATACATTTTCTACGTAAGGTGTGACATGTGTTTCGACCTGATAGATGCAATTAACCGTATACGATGTAAAAAGGCTGCCTTGCGTAAACTTTTTGGTATAAATGGGCGATACTTCCGTTGAGATGTAACAGAACAATCTGAGTCACACAATCAAAGTCACACACGATAGACTGGAGCTTTAGCGAAGTGTCGTTGTTTTTTATTAATTGTTGGAGCTCTTCATCATCTGATTGAGCGTCTGCTATCCTCTTTGACGTAAAAACTGCTGGCATTGTGATCTCATTGATCCGGGATAAAGCATCGGCGACAAGGTTATCGTATCCTTTGACGTAAAATATGACGGCGTTATATTGTGGAATGTAGGTTATGTGTTAAACCTGTCTGTTTGAAGCTTCTTTCAAGTTGGCTTGTAAATCATAGATAATTGGTTTGTGATCCGTCCTAATTTTAAGCTGACGATCTTCAAGAAAGTGCTTGAAGAATTTTAATGTCGAAAAAACAGCAAGAAGCTCCCTGTCATAAGTGGTGTATCGTGTTTGCGTAGGTGTAAGTTTGTTAGAGAAAAAACAGATAGGTTTCCAAAGGCCATCGATTGATTGTTCCAACGATGTCATAACCGTTGCGGCGACCAGTGCCCTATTGCATGCTTCTAAAGCTTCCGCCTTTGTCCGGTGCCACGGTACTTTGCGTTTATGTATTTTTTTTGATGATTTCAAAAAGTCATTAAGTGGCGCTTGCATTTGCGCTGCTTCGTCGAATATTGATTGTACTTTCTTTTGCGGTGTTCTATAACCTTGATCGTTGAAGATGAATCCAAGATATTCACATTCCTGTTGACCAAAAGTACACTTATCCATGTTGATCGTCAATTTGTGTTGTCAAAGTCAAACACGGTATGTAAATGTTGCTTATGTTGTTCGTATATGTCGGACGTTATCAAAACATCGTCTATGTAAACGAAAACAAAGTTGAGTCCTCGAAAATCTATGTCGACATACCCCTGGAAAGTTTTGGATGCGTTTCGAAGTCCGAAAGGCATGACGTGAACTCATACAGTCCAAACGGCGTAGTTACTGCTGTCTTCCTCCGTATTCGTATATCCTCCTGAACCATCGGTATTTGATAATAGGTTCTGACTAACTGCAGCTTCGAATACCTTTTTGTTGTGTAATGTATGAAAAAAATCTTCGAGTTTAGGAGTTCTGTACCCATCTGGAGTTGTGACTGCGTTTACTTTGCGAAAGTCTCCAGAAAGTCTCCTTGCTCCAGAATATACTCTATTTCAGCACGTACTGCTGTTCGTTTTTCCACAGTCTTTAAGTTTCTACAACGCTCGGCTATCGGTGGACCAACCGTCACAATGTAATGAGGCACAACACCCTCTTTGGCAGTTCGCGGGTGCATTGGCGGCTTCGTTATGTCCACAAACTCGAACAAAATGTTTGAAAACTCCCATCCATTGTTGACAGTGTAACTGTTGATCTTTGATTCTGGTTGCAAAGTGCCTGCTGTCGTCAACAACGTGGATGAGTCGCGTAAACATCGTTGCTTTAAATCAATAAGCAAGCCATAGTGCGCCAAAAAATCTGCACCTATTATGGCACCCTTGACCTCTACGATGATGAACGGCCACACAAACTTTCGTCATAAACCCGAGTTGAGTTCCAGTATTTTATTGCTGTATGTTTTTATCGTGCTGCCCTTAGCAGCGAACAGAATGATTTTGTTTGTAGACTCCTCGTTGTTTTGCGTGGTTAAACGCATACTACAGGGCCAGAATCAACGAGAAAGTTAAAATGATTTATTTTATCGTAGGTGTGTGACGGAGTTCATGCAGGTTGCCGTTGCTACTATTATCCGTCCTTTCCAATGGAAACTGATTAAGTTTATCGACTTTTCGAGACCAGTGTAGCTACATGGCTTTTGAGACTTCATAGATTTGTTACCAAATTTCTGAAGATAGTAGCACATTTTAGATTCAATACGAGATCGTAAGCGCGAGCAGGAACGTTGATTCATCCTTTGCATCATTTCGGTGCGTCGCTTGACGTCAATCTCAATCCGAGAAAGTCACCCTTCATAATCGTCAGCATGCTTATTGTTCAAAGACGCTATTTACTCCTTTGGTCCATCCGACGACTTCGAACTACTTCCTGACGTTTCCAGAAAAGAGCGAAATTGTGCAGTTTCCAGCATTTGGTCCGCTAGCTTTGCTAATTCGGCAAGGTTTGCGTCAGAGACTTGCAGATTGAAGCTGATCGTTGATGGGAGTGGCTTCATGAACATTGATCGCTCGTCTGTGGCTTTGTCTTTTGCTAAGGTTTGCAATTGCGGCGGCTTCATGCTACCCAACCCGAGGTTGCTCAGCAATTCGTTGAGCTGGCTTCGTGCAGACCGGCCGAGAATCCCAAAACGAATTTCTTTATGGCTTCATAATTGTTGGCATTCGGTGCCTCCGTTACATTATTGACAATCTCAGACAGTGTCTGTGTGTCAATTGAGGTCAACACGATGCCGTACATTGTTTAAATACTCGTGATACGACGCAGTCTGAAGTACAAACCTAGCAGGTTTCAAGCGCTTGTACGCTGTTGTTGTTGCCAATCGTTTGCACAATTGTGGGCGCCCATGGAGTTTCGTTAGCTGCTGTTGCACTTGTTTCCGAAACGTCTTGGTTGGCGGTGTCGTCCATGTTAGTGATTGCCTTGTTCCGTTAAATTCTTTCGAAGAGTAGTTGCGCAATTGTAATGCAAGCGGAACACGTCGGGGTCACTAATTGTAGTGTTCTACTCAATTGCAACTAAGTCTTTTAAACACTAGATGATCTGATGATTTAGTCTTAATTGGTATTTCTTTATTATTTTTAATTTATTAGATTGTATATCTTTGGTAGTTTTACACGTTTTTAATTCCTGTCGGTTCCTCTTTGGGCGCGTGTGTAGAACATTGAACTGTAATTCCATCATTGAACTGTAATTCCATAATTCATTTTGGTGATTGTTATTTTTATCGGACCACACTTTGTGTGTCTATTTTTTCATCTAGCCGCCAGCTGTCGTGACACTTGCCTAGATGGCGACATGACCGCCACATATTCCCATCCTAGACAAAACTGCTGATGAGGTTAGTAGATTCATCAGTTTTTATCGATACTTGTTGCGAGTTATGTTGAGAAGGTAATTCAAGTGTTTCTTCTTTAGTTGGCATTGTAAAAGCCGATTGGAAACAATCTATGCTTATGTTCACTTATCGTCACTTCGATTTTCTTAACACTTTGTCCATCGTTAAGATGAGTCAGGGTGATGGGACTGAATTCTTGAGGACGAAAAAATGTGTTGATGATTCTACTGCGGAGAAGTAAAAATGTTAGGCAACGAGTAATATTTAGTGACGGCAGGTAGGCGCAATTTCAAGCCAACGTGTATGAAATGGTTTTATTTATATAGAGAGAACGGTAGAAAATACTTTTAGTGGATATATCGTGTTGACATTTTTACTGTGACACCTATGAAAAGTAAAAACTGTCCACGCCCAATACCATCAATAAAAGCTATTAGAAAGATAATACAGAGATAGATGAATATAATAATAGTCAATGTACACAGTTCTCTTTGTATGCTTCTATCTTAATCGTTCATCTTTTTTTGGTTCGCATATGTAACATTTTTATGAAAGTGTTTCCCTTAAAGTATTACACATTTTCCCATCAACCATACTGAGTTGCAAAGAATGTTCAATTCCTATTCCCCTATTTTCTGTTAGAAATGTTGTGAGCCTTAGGCAATCAATTGTATCTGTGAAGTGACTCTCTTTATCAATGGGTAGTTGAGTGGTCCCTTTCTTAAATTGAAATCGGATAGGCCGACATTAACGGGTAGACGATTGTTGAGGATTCTCTAAATGGTTTTAGATTCTAAAATAAACTAACTAACTTTAAATGACTAGACTCTTCTGACTTAGTAACAACTCTAAGGAGCACGTACGATGTTATAAACTACTATAATCTAATTAATACATTTTTGCAACCCATCCAGATCTCGATCATAACCACCATATTCAATGTCCAGCATCATTTGAACCAAATCTCAAAAACATGCAATCGCGAAAATTCGTATTGGTAAGTTGGGTTTACAAAAAGAACAAATTAATTAAACAGAAAAAGAAAACCAAAACATAAAACGAAAAATACGAAGCAACTAACATAAACACGAAAAGACTCAGAGCAACAACAACAAAGCAATGAAACAACAGAGAAAAGGAGTCACGCATATAAGAAACTGCTTCAAAACGAAGAGCTTGGATTACTTTAAGACGAAAAAAAAAAATAACACAAAACATACTTATATAAATCAACGATTTACACAAAACACAACAGAAATCTATCTATATATATATATAATTGGAAGAATGTTTGTTTGTCTATTTATTTATCCGTTATGGACGACAAAACCGCTGTACCAATTTTGATTAAATTTGCAGGGAATGTCTATAATAGCCTTTAGATGGTTACTGTGATGGTTTGGTGTGAATTTCGTCGTGTTCGCGAAATATTAAGCACAACTCAATTTTCAGATCCTTCTCAAACTGTCCAGATACAAATAAAACAAAGCAGCATCTGCGAATAGAGTTTGTTGGCAGTGCTGCTAAAACTGCACAAAGTGGAAATATTCATTATTAAAATAAAAAAAAGGCGAAGAATACGAAATGCCACTAAAAAAGTCAAACACTAGAAGATCGACGAGAAAATCGCAGCAGTGGACACAGCGCAGACCTGGTGAAACATCCAAAGAGCGAGACGCACGAGTTAAATAAAAGAAGACGATCATGCTATAATTTCATTTATACAAAAAAACAGCAAAAATGTAACGAGGAGAATATAGGTGCGATCTGCATAGACCCGTATTACACTTGGCAAATCAACTTCATTTTTCTCTCTCTCAACCAATGCTCATTTAGAAGGGAAGTGCGGGGCTATAGGTACGAAGTGTTGATTGGTGCCGACAGTGTACAGTCAATACGTTTTCACACTGACATTACTTTTTGTGTTTGTTCGGTTTTTTCGCCATTATTTCATTTTTTTTAATATTTTTTTTATAAATAAAATTACGAAAACGGCAAAAGTAGTGTGGTCAAAGGAAGCTACTCAATTTTTAATAGAATTATTATAGCACGTAAAGTGCACAGAAAATGTAAAGACCTGCCAAAAATATTGAAAGCTAATAAAGATAATATAATAACACAGATCTATACCAAAGAGGAAACTGCTCTCAGAACAGCAAAAAACCCTTCGATTAGAAATCGCTCAGGCCCATCTGGAAACGATCAATCGCGATAAAAATTTGTTCAAAATTGTTATTACTGGTGATGAATCATGGGTTTTTTAATTATGATCCTGAAACAAAACAACAGTCTTCGCAATGTAAGCTTCCAGCGAGACTCCGCCGAAAAAAGCCAATTAAAGCCGAAACAACGTCAAATCAATATTGAATAATTTTTTCGTTTATGAAGGTATCGTTCCGAACATGCTCCTGCAGGTCAGGTGATCAACAGAGAGTACTACGTAGAAATTTTGAAAATATGGCATAATGCAATAAAAAGAAAACGACCGCACTTTTGGCTAACCGGTGACTGGGTTCTTCAACATGACAATGCTCCAGCGCATGCCGCAAAACCTTGTGTAGCAGTATTTATCAAAACACAGTATGGTACAGCTTCGCCAGCCTCCATACAGACCCGACAGGCTCCTTGCGACTTTTACCTATTTCCTGGATAGAAAATACCGCTTAAAGGACCCCGATTCGACGACAAGAAGACTCTTGAAACCAATGCGACGAATGCACTAAAGGAGATTCCAATGTGACTTTCTAGACAGCTTTATTAAGTGGAACCATTAATATGAGCGTGTTGTTTGATCAAATGGGGACTACTTTGAAGGATACCACCAAGAAGAATAAGTCAAGCGTCGAGAAATCGAGGTAGGTCGGATACTTTGGAGACAGCTCTCGTCATACCCGTCTGATCAAATCCAAAATTCCTTCATTTGCAATTCTGGTCAGTGATATCTTTTGATCAAAATTCGAAGTATCAGTGTAAACAGCTAGCAAACAGCTGTCTAATTCGATGGTTTTTGATACTTTGTAACACTAAAATAGAAGATTTCTATTTAGTGGTATTAATTTTAATGTATATTTAATGTATATTGACTGTTCAGTCCACGCCAGAACAAAAGAGCAGCTGACAACAGAAGAGCAGCTGAGATCAGAGGAACAGCTGAAATGGAAGCTTTTTCGCTCAACATATGCAAAGCTTCGGCACAACAGCTTAGAGTGCTCCTACGTTTGTCTCACTCCTTCTTTACACCCTCCCGTTATTCTATGTTTTTGCTATTGCTCTGGTATTGGCGACAGAAATCATCACACATCACTTTATTGAAACCTCAAAATGGCCACAGCGAGACAGAACTTGTGTAAAAATATAAACGTAATTATAATTTGATTTTTAAGAAAAGTGCAGAAGTTTATTTAATTGTGGTCTCGGGTGGTAGACGGACAGCAATAACGACCAAAACTCCAGTATCGATGTGGAACCTCCCAAGCCGCCTCAGCAGATCGACTGAAGGCCGCATCATATTTCTAGCAGTTCGGGGCTACGCCAACGTGGGACGCAGCCGTAGCCAACACATTTTTGGGCGTATCTGCAACGATACACATCGTGCTGCCATTACAAGAAGAAGTGAAGCTTCCAATTGTTTAACTGCAAATTTTCGGTGGGAAATTTTTGGACTGGCCAGCATTCAAAGAGGTGTTCCAAATACGTGTGCATAATTGTACGAGGCTCACTCACTATTACTTACTCACTATTTGAAGGTTTCCTTGGCAGAGGATGCATAGCGAGACATCCAACACCTAACTCTAATCGAATGGAGTTATCTAGTAGCATGGAAAATGCTGGAGAATATATTCAACAACAAGCGGGTATTTTTCACTAGTTCAACGTGACGATGCAAATTCTCTGAAAAGTTTTTTTTTAAACTTGTCGGTCATGTGTGAACTCCGTGCAAATGGTTGGAGTTTATCTCGAATAGCAAACCCAGATTTTAGTTTACTACATGCTTAAGAAACTACCTGCTACTTTATGAGTGGAATGGGAAAAATCGCTATCGTCGACGCAAGATTTACCGACTTTCGATGAGCTCTGTAAATTTCTTGATGTCCAATATCGAACTATAATTACGTCCTCTAACGGTGATTATTCAATGACGTCGACAAATTGGCGTGCAAGTTCAAAGCAAGATGGATCAGATTCACTGGCAATCGGAAAGGGTTAAATCAGCATTTACGGCCCGACAAGAGGGTGCGTGTGTGATATGTGGCAATGGTAATCATTCTGTGCGCAATTATAAGGTTTTCAACGAGATGTACGTGCCGGATCGGAGAGTAGTAGTGTCCAAACATGGATTGTGTTTCAATTGTTTAGGACAAAATCACCAGGCGGCGACGTGCAGCAGTCGACGCAATTATATGAAGTGTGCTGAACGTCATCATACCCTCATCCACCTGGTTAAATGGCGTGATCCTAAGAATACGTCCAGGGACGCCCCACCGGAGCAGGATACGGGTACTCAGCAACTATCAACAAATGTGATTAGTGGGTCACATGCAACCTTGTATACAATAAAGTGCGAAGTTTTGTTGCCCACGGCAATAATTACAATCGAGTTAGCCAACGGACAGCTATTGAAGTTTCAAGCCTTCTTGGACCAAGGCTTTCAAGCGTCATTCATCACGGAGCGCGCAGAACAACAACATTGGCTTCCAAGGCAGAAGATTTTTATTAAAATCAACGGCATGGCCAATGCGAGGATCACGGAAGCATTGACAGCAGTGGATTTTTTTTTTCTGTATACGACAATAAGGTAAAATACAATGTTAATGCGTACATTTTACCTAATGTGAGCCACAGAATTCCAGATAAGCATATCTCAACATCAAGATGGCCTCATTTAAAGCTTTAATGTCTAGCAGTTTGGGACTATGCCATCGTGGGACGCAGCCGTAGATACAACATTGACGCTAATCATGGACCGCTCGAAATTCCATTTTCGACATTCACTACTGTTTTATTTGATTTGAATAAATATGCCGTACCTCATTAAACACTTTTAGAACTTATCGCCATGCTGTTTCGCCATATTCCAATTGTCGGTTTTGGTTTCAACGATATAAAAGTGGTGATTTTGATGTCAATGACAAAGAACGGCCTCAAACAACAAAAAAGTTCGAGGATAATGAACTGCTCGAATTATTGGACGGAGACTGGTCTCAAACTCTGAAGCAACTTGCTGTTGATGAATCAACTGCTTCCAGACGTTTACATGTTATAGAAAAGATCCAAAAGGAGTGAAAATAGCTACCATACGAATTGAGTTTAAATTCGGTTTAAAACCGCTTCAATATCGCAGTGTCATTGCTTGCTATGGAAAAATGAAGAGTTTTCTGTGGCGTATTGTGACCGGCGAAAAGAGTGGGTCTATTAAATAATCCCAAGCGCAAAAAGTCATGGGTTAACCCAGAACAGTCATCCACATAAAGACCGAAGCCGAATATGGTCTTGCTGTGTATATGGTGGGATCAGCAAGGATTAGTGTATTACCAACTTCAAATACCGAACGAAATTGTTACTGCAGATGTGTACCAACGTCAATTGAACCAATTGAATAAAAAGGCCAACAATAGCAAGCAACTGATACAAAGTCATTATCTTGCATGACAACGCTAGGTCATTCGTTGGAAAAGTTGTGAAGGATACACTGTTGGAGCTCGAATTAGACGTTCTGCCACACCTAGCGTACTCACCAGACATAGCGCCTTCTGATTATCGTTTGTTCAAATCCATGCGACATGGGTTGGTTGATAAACGTTTTCGAAATGCTGAGGAAGTACGAAAATGGATCGATGATTGGATCGCTTCCAAACCATGATCTTTCTTCCGACGCGGTATTGCTATGTTGCCACAAATGTGGCAAAGGGTTTTTTTTCTTCATTGACTTAGCAGGTACGCAATGACCACATGGGGAAAGCCCGAGTGAAATCAAAATTCACCCAGCTGCATAGTAGACTGGGCTCAGCTGGTCTTAATTTCTAATTTCTTTGGTGAACATACCAAAGCTAATGTCTACGAAGTAAATATTTGGCTACAGATAAGAAAATCATCAGCCTCTAACAAATAAACATGCAAGATGAACTAAAGTTAAGATTCAACTTGGAGATCATTACATACCATAATAATAAAGATTTAGACAAGTAAACTTGTGTGAAGAACTGTGAGTTCATTGTAGAGAACATTATTTACTATGTGTTGAGGAAGGATAATAGGATAGATAGATTTTAAATTATCAGAAGATTTAGAGATGCATATTGTATGATTGATATAACACGCGAAATGGATCATGCAGCAGATAAGTAGTTCTACATAAACCAATAGAAATTGGAATATAACCTCTAGTAACCCGAGAAGGAACGTTAAAGTTTATGCTACCAAGCAAAAAAGGAGAATAGACACTACCAACAATTAAATTATGTAGAAACATCATACCGAGACTACGGTATGATAGTCGAAGGTAGTTGAATAAGCTTTAGGCGGCATCGATAGGATAGAAGGTGAACATTTGGATCCCAGTGCATGTTACGCAGTGCAAATAGTAAAAATTGTTTTTGTATTGATTCAATGCGATCGTTATAAATTCTAAACTGGGGATTTCAATCACAAGATGTATATTCCAAAATAGGTCTAACTAAATTCCTTAGACCACCGTTTAATGTACCCTAACACGCCCTTAGCCTTATTGATGGATAAGTGAATGTGGCATCCGAAATGGAGCTTTGGGTCCATCAATACCCCTAGATCATTAAGCTGTGAAACACGGTCTAGTAAGTGATCGTTTTACGATAACTATTTACAATCACATTTTTACGATAGAACGACATAAGCTTACATTTTTCACAATTAAGTTAAAGTTTGAAGAGCACCAACGATATAAAGAGTCAAGGTCATCTTGAAGAAACTTTCAATGTACAGGAATTAAAATAGACATGCATAGTTTCACTTCGTCAGCGTACATCAACATGTAAAAATTTTTAATGGCAACTGGCAAATCGTTTTTAAAAATATTGAGTAACAACGGACCACGGTGACTGCCCTGAGGGACACCGGTGTTTACACAAATAGTCTCGGATGTGACTGTTTTAAACAAAATATTTTGAGTTCTGGACGTTAAGTAGGAAGTAATCCCACTGATTAGGTTGGCTGGAATACCAAAGGCATCCAGTTTATGAAGAAGTAAGGAATGGCAAGTAGTGAAGTAAATAACGTCCATTTGGCGTTGTTGAGAAAAACTAAGGTTAACTAGTGACGTGAATTCTAGTAAATTGGTCGCAGTTGACCGCTTTTTAGTAAACCCATGTTGAGAAGTATTCAACAAAGGAAGAACGAAATGCTGAATCTGATCGGTAATTATATGTTCAAATAACTTTGGAATCGCACACAGTTTAGCGATTCGTCTATAATTTGAAATATCAGCTTTACTACGCTTTTTTGTTGATTGTTGATTGTAAGGTTGTTTCCAAATACTAGCTATAAATTTAGTTGTAAGGCTTTTAAGTAATTTAAAACTGTATTATATTCGATTACCGGCATATAAAATTGGTTAAAATTACTCAAATAATATGGATAGTGATTATTGAACTTTTTATTAAAATTAGTATATGTGCTTTGAAAAAGATTCGACATTTCTACATCGTTGCAACGTTCAACACCATTCAGTTTCACACAAGTTTGAAATTAAAGAATTTTTTAGGATCGCGTTTTATGTCCTCTTTGACATATGAAGAGTAACAAAGATTATTAAGTTGTTGAAAATTATAACGAGATATTGCGTAGGTAGCATAATCAACGGAAGAGACAGATTTTTTGAATTTTTTAAATAGTCTGTTTTTTAAGTTTTTTAATTGAATAAGATCGCGTGAAAACCACTGTGGTGTCTGGGTTTTACATTTAGGTTTAACTCTAGGAATACAAAGTTTGAAATATTTTTGGATAGTTCTATAAAAAAACTGTGTTGCTTATTCGACATTATTGTAGGAATACAAATAGGGTCAATTAGTATTAGTAAGCAGACGGTTGAGTTTAACGTAATGAGTATTTTTGAAGCAGAATATAGGCTGCGAATTACAGACATTATTAGTTTGACTACCGGACATATTGAGAATGATATTAAATTCCAAGGTGGAGTGATACGCATCCTCAGAAGTATCAGGAGTAGAAAGAGGATGACTTCTGAACAAGGAGACATCATCAATACTGTCGGTAAAGACCACATCTAGAATTCGGTTTTTGCTATTTGTTACAAAGTTAACTTGGTGAAAGGAAAGATCCAGCAATGAGTCAACAAATTCGCAACTGGTTGATGAAATAACTGAGTTGCAATTATCGTAAGCGGACCAGAAATATAAGGAAGGTTGAAGTCTCGCATAATTAGGACAATGAAATGACTTCTTTAATAGCAGTAAAGTGGGCATTGTAAACCGATTCATCGGATCTAGGTTCAATATAGGAGAAAGTTAAAAATAGGTGTGAATTAGTAAGCGATACTTTTACACAAATGAACTCAATGTCATTAGTATGGTTAATAGACACTGTGTCTGTGGGATACGATGCCTTGAAGAACAGTTGTTGTAGAACAGTTGTAGGAAAAAATGGACAATATTTCGAATAATATATATTTTACCAATTTCTCTCAATCAATCCCTTTTTTCAATAGAGAATGGCCAGAATTAATGCAAGCTTCTAATACGTCAAAAGTCGTATTGATGTAAAAGAATTTTCGACAGTGATATCTTGGCAATGGTATGGCCAGCGGACTATCGCTCAACACATAAACTGCATATCACCATTTATTGCGCTTATTGGGAATGTACCTTTTCAAATTATATCGGGCTTTGGTGGTGCAAATCTGTTCATCAACAGACAGAAACTGCTCTATTGGAAGTTCTGCGAAATTATTCTTTTGTTCTTCCACAATCGGTCTTATTTTGAATAGTCGATTATGGCGAGGATCGGAAGGAGGCAAATTTGTTTCATTATTATTGAAATGTATATATATTATATAAAGTCCGATTTCTTCTTTCTTTTGTGACATAACGTTTTGAACTATAGCCATCCCAATAAATTTTAACTAGTATTTCGTCACAGTTGGTATTTGTGCAATTGACATAACAAATAGAATACCAACAAATTGTCGGATGTCCATCGTAGAGTAAGTTAGGTGCATGCTGGAGTATTTCTGATGGACATAGAAATTAGTTTTAATTTCCATTGTCTCAAGTAATTTTTTGGAAAAAAAGTAGAATAAAAATTCCATCGGTGTTAAGAGTTCCCTTACTTCACGAGGCAAGTCGGTACTTGAGAGGAATGTCCGCTGTCGTTCATTAAATTAAAGTTTGTTTTTTCCACAGAATTTTTTTTTTTCAATTCATTAATATTCGATGAAGTATTATTTGGAAGCCATGTCAGTGTTTATATCTGCCTTAGGAATATAAGTTGACCAGCAACTCTTTTAAACCAAAAAAAAATGAAGAATACAACATAAAACACATAAGACGGGCATATAATATAACACTAAACTAGCACAAACAACAGAATCAAATATCACATTTAACAGACAATGTATTTGCAGTATTTGCAGGATTAAAAGAATAAAAGTCAACAGTTTGCTAAAAAAGCGCAGTGGGGTAGGCCGAACGTTTTTCTCACCATCAATTAGCTATGAGTTGGAATGGTGAGAAATAGCATGGAACGGCTGGCCTTGAAATTAAGTTAAATGATTAAAAAATGATCAAAATACTTTTATGTGTATGGTACAAAGAAATGCAAAGTGGAAATATGTATATAATAGATCATATAAAAAGAATCCGCGGTTGTTGCCACTAGATGATGTTGGTGTCCATGTTTTTAAAATTTGACATTTCAGGCTACATTTTTCTGAACAGCTGCGTAATTTGTTGAAAAAAACAGAAAAAGGCTGTGTTTAAGCCGAGCCTTTTCGACTTTTTTGTTTAACAGAAAAACAAGATTTCTTTTTTTATATACTAATAGATCCGTTTGATTCTGAATTTATTCTTGGCTTGATAAACTGACTACTTTGCTTCTAGCGCCAAACAAGTGAAGTACAGTTATAAAGGAAAAAAAATATATATATATATAAATACATAAATTTTCATAACATTGTTTAATAAATTATAAAAAAGAAATATTTTAATTCCGCGGAATCTTTGGAAAGCGCTTATTTGTTGTTTCCTACGATATGCACTGCTGGTCGCTCCTACATGAGTGACCAGGCGGACCACAGTGCCATAGCCATCAAAAAACATAGCCTTCCTCCCACTGACGTCATGCCTGCCTTTTCGAACAAAGCTGCTGCTCCGTTGCTGGAGTGGTTTTCATCGCCATCATCAAGTAACCGTATAAAAAACAAGCGTAAACCAAGTTCGTTAAAACAGACAAGTATTAAAAAAGTTAGCAGAAAACAAGTTTTGGATGCAAATCGATTCGGACCACTTAGTAGCGATTCTGACGCTTCTGACATGGAGCTTTCTTTTGAAGAAGTGTGCACCAATAAGAGCAAACCTTCTCTGGAAACTGTAAACGCCAATGAAACCGCTGCTTCGACCAGTCGGCCAGAGACCACTACTCATAATCCTATTATAAATAATCGAGCTGAATCAAGGATTCATAACAAATCTCCGAAGCCACCACCCATTTTCATTGTCGGCATCACAAACATTAACGGTTTGTTAGCCAACCTTGACACTGTAACCGAACCCGAATCATACATGCTGAAGGCATCTCCTAAAGAAGGTCTGAGAATCCTGCCCTCCACCAGTGATGCCTATCGTAGTATTATACGCCATCTTGAGCTGCAAAACATTACGTTCCATTCGTATCAGTTAAAAGATGAAAGAGCATACAGAATTGTTATTCGCGGCCTTCACCACTCAACCCTCGTCGAGAACATTAAACGAGAACTTGCTGACAAAAGTCATTCTGTACGCAACGTGCACAACCCAAAAAGCAAAACTGATGGTCATCCGCTCAACCTGTTTTTTGTGGACCTTGAGCCCAACGCCAGCAACAAAGGGGCTTATGATATAACGAGGCTTTGCCGTCAAATAATTAAAATCGAGCCGCCTTATTCGTTCAAAGATGTACCTCAATGCCATCGCTGCCAGGAGTTCTCGCACACTAAGAGGTACTGTCGCATACAATTTAAGTGCGTCAAATGTGGCGAAGCTCACGCCATAACTTCTTGCACCAAAACACCTGATAAGCCACCTAAATGCGCACTTTGCGGCGAGGAGCACACTGCGAATTATAAAGGCTGCATTAAATACAAGGAAGCAATTGCCAGGAGAGTCCCGGCAAGACGCCCTGCACCAAGTGCCTCTCAACACCATGAGATATCTGGCCACAATTCTGTGCCTAACAAGATTGTTGACGGGGTGTCGTACGCTGATGTATTTAAGAAATCGGTGTATCACCAACCGGCTCAACAGAAACTCCTACGTGAGCAGCTGAATTTACGTCAGCAACAGCAAAAATCAGTCCAACTACCTATTCAACCTCAATCCGAGCCACAACAGTTACCAAGCAAGACATATCTACCTAAGAGTCGTCAAAAGTCTCTTCCGTTATCAAGTCAGCGTCAAATCGCATTCCCTCACCCTGTTGGAAATAATGGATCGAATTGTCATAATTATCCCTCGCTCAGCATAGATAATACCCAATCACTCTCATCTCCTGATCAGGTCGACCAATTATCGGTTGTGGTCTCCCGCCTGGACAGTCTTAACTAGAAATTTGATCGCCTGATTGAGATGCAGACCATGATGATGGAGATGCCCGCCGCCATATTGTCTAAAAAATGAGCAGACCACACATGAACCTCGCCATATGGAACGCTGACGGCGTCCTTAATCACAAAAATGAGTTAGAAGTGTTCATGGCGCTCAACTTGATTGATGTCATGCTCATTTCCGAAACTCATTTCTGCATTAGAACATACTTCAAAATTCAGGGATATGAAATCTATTCTGCTAATCATCCGGATGATAACCGTATGCGAGGGGCGCCGCTTTACTCATCTGGTCATCCTTACGCCACCATCCGCTGGAAACCATTCGGTCTGACTCAATTCAAAGTGCCTCTGTCAGTATTCACACAACTCAAGGCATCATGGTCATCGCAGCCATTTATTGTCCTCCAGGACCCCAAATATCAGAGCAGCAGTTCGATACCTTCTTCAATCAACTCGGACCTAAATTCTTAGTCGGAGGGGATTGGAACGCCAAACATCGACCAGAGAGGTTCTCGCCACCGGAGCACCCACTCTTTACCCATACGATTCCTCAAGGTCGCCCGACGCAGTAGACTTTGGTATATACAATGGAATTCATCCAACAGCTCTGGACATTGCGGAGTCATCTGACCTTAGCTCAGACCACATCCCACTATTTATTAAACTTGGATTGATTCCAGATAGCATCGTATGCCGGTCCAGACTGCTCCCTCCCCACGCTAACATAACGGTCTTTCATCAGTGTCTAAACGAAAGGATTAACCTCAATATGGAAATAAATTCGGACAAGGATATAGATGATTCGGTTGACCTGTTAACCAAGAACATTCATGAGTCCGCCGAATTAGCCTCTTCATACCAATTCCCTTGTTCACCCAACCCTCCTCAGGCTCACTTAAAACCTGAGGTTCTGGAGTTGGTGAGATATAAACGCAGGCTACGACGTCGCTATATGAGATCACGGAATGAATTTGACAAGGCTGCATGGAGGAGAGCTGCCCGAGAACTGAGAAATGTAATACAAGCTGTGCGATCGGAACATTTCAACAATCTGTTGGCTAATGTGGATTCAATGAAAAAGTCTGGCTTCAATCTATGGCGTGCCTCCAAGTGCATCAAACAACAGCCTCACAGACATGCTCCAATCCGTGGGCCTCTAAATCAGTGGCTGCGTACGGAGACCGAGAATTGTCTAATTGTCTCTTTTCGGTTAAATCCCTTTCGATGTAGATTCGTGTGCCAGCTAGCAGCTTAGAGCTTTTCAAAATGTTTAGTGCTGTGTCTTTAGTATCAAAGGTGGCCATAACGTTAATTTTTCCGATCTTCTCATTAATTATTCGAGACTCCAGTATCTGAATATCAGACAATTTGCGTTTCTCACTGCCCATTCTTTTCACTGTTGTTTTTGGAGAATCCTGCTTAAATAGTCTACGTATCACAGGATTATTTTCCTTATTCTGGTCTACTACTTTCCTTAGTTCTCTACGGTCAAGTTCATTCTCTTCTTTAAGTCTTTCTATTTCCATTTTTAGTTCGCTGTTTTCCTTTTTTGGAGCATCCAACTGTTCTGTCATCTGAGTATTTAGCTCAGAGAGATTTTTTTGTTGCCATGGCACTGGATATCGATTCTAGATGACGATTAAAGTCATTTTTCGTCTCTCGTATAGCGGCCATTATGTCCGAAAGGGTTGGCTCACCTATTATCTTTTTTGGCATGTTTCGCGCGTAACCATCGTATTTTGATGATCGCTGTACTGACTTAATATGTCAGTAAAGCGACAAAAAAGACTGACCCTGTACTTTTTAATTAATAAATATAGTTAAAGCTAATTTGAAAATAGTCAGCTGATTAAATAATCAACCGCTTTTTATATGTTGTTGCAGAATATAACCAACAGAGGTCACTGTTAATCTGCGATTGAAAATTTTCAAAGTTGATAAGTAAACCCTACATCCAAGGCTTATCACGGACACAAACCAAATCTTTCCTAAAGCTCTACGAATGCTTATGATGTTGCAGCTGGGGATCAAAGGTCGGATGACTGTTTGTTTGGTTTGATTCAAACACGAATGGAGCCTTTGCCTTATCAATTGCTTCCCACTTTTAATATACACTTATTTGCGGCTTTGAATGCAAATTGACAAAAAAAGACCACAAACACCGTATAGCTTGAACTTTTATTAGTATATTTGATATGATTTTTTAAATATAGACTGATTTGTAATGCGTCTAGTAATTTTTTTTTCACGGAGCGTTTTGATAAACAACCGCCTCTGTTCCAGGCGTTTCTCTCTCTCCTTAAACTCAAGCTTTATAAAGTCGAAATGTTGACATATCCGAATGAAAAAAAAATCAAAATGTGAAGAATACGAAATGCCAGTGCTGAAACATCCGAAGACTGAGACGCACGTGAAGGAAGCAAAGTGCCAGGTCCCTGCTAGTACATACATATAAAAAGTGATCATCAAAGAGAACCTACAAAATACTATGGGGAAGATGACAGGACGTTTGTGACTAGCGGAGGCGCTCAAAACGTAGGACGAGTTTGGACATAGAGAAAATCCACTGCGGGCGGCATCTGACACACAGAAGAATCACCAAGGATCAAATTTCGACGGTAAAACCACTTTATATATTGGCAAGTATCATTGAGTAAGTTCAAGTTAGACTCGATTGTGCTAAGGTGCCGTTTTTGCAAACTAATTAATTTTGAAAAAAAATTAACTATAAACAAATATATATACAAAGTGTTTTTGACATTTAGCAAACATATTTTTACGTCATCAAATTGTGTGCCTGCGTGACATTGATCTCGGTGTGTTAATGTTGAAGGAACGTAATCGTAAGAAAACCGTTGGTCCTATCGCTCATTCCCTCTCACCTACTCCGTTTCTTAGAGCAAATTAATGTTGTTCAAGTTATTGTTGGTGTCGTTTCAACAGTTAACATTTCATTTAATTTAACATTTCAACAGTTAGAAATATTAAACACAGTTTGCGTGAGTGAAAAAACGAGCAACAAAATGCCTACAGTAAATGACGTTTAAAATGTGAATAGGAGAAGGGAGCAATGCAAATGAATGATGTGCTCCGAAAAGGTAATTAAGTGCAATGAAGATAAGCATTAGAAGTTTGAATTAAAGAAGTGAAAGCGATGAAAATAAGACTCATGCAACTGCACTTGATGACGGTTAGACTTATTAGATGCGACCTTTCAACAATATTGCATTCTTCAGACTGAAGTCGATAGCGAGTTTGAGGGACTTTTAGAATTTAACCAAAGCGAAACTTCGTTCACTACTCAAAGGAACTTAGACTCCTAAGGCAGATCAAAGTTTATTCAACGTCACATTATATTCTGAACTCCAGGGAAAAAAACTACTAAAATTAAAGTTGCCTCGATTCGACGGAAAGTACAGTGAATACAAGAGGTTTTTTGATAGTTTCAAAACATTAATCGATGATAATACTATATCGGATATTGAAAAAAATAATTATTTACTCAGTTGCTTATCAGGGAACATGTGAGAATTATAAAAAGGCGTTAGATCAGTTACGACACCGGTATGATAACAAGGTGCTAATCTTCTTAAATCAAACTGACTTCTTGTTGAACTTGCCAAAAATTATTAAGTCAGCTCCAATCTCATTGCGTAAAATCATTGACTGAGTTGCTGCAGTAAATTTCTCTATGTTGTTAATAGGAAACGATTCTTTTAGTTTCATGTAGTTAAGGCAAGTTTGGATCCATAGACAAGGAAGTAATACGATGAACGACAAGATTACGAGAAACTGCCTTCTTGGGAAGAATGCTATAAGGTAATCGATCTTCGGTGCTTATTTCTAGACAGTAAGTCGAAAGCATCCGGCACCTTATCGCAAAAAATGTCAATCTACATATAGAAAAGTCAACAACTTCGTTAGCACAGCACCTGAATTGTTTGCCTTTTCCAGCAATCTTTGACAGACGACAAGCCTAGGTCCTTAACTGACCCAGTTGTTTCACTACTCATGCGCTGTCCAATACGAGCCCCCTTTTTGACTGTACTGATATACATGACCGATGTGTATGAAAATCTACACCCAGTAAGGACTATTCTAAATTATTGTCCCGAAATTGACTTCAGCAACGAATAGACAGCCAAACCTCTACAGTTAAAAATGCATAGCACAGATAATGAAGTAGCTGGCATAGGAGGAGTTTGTGTACCACTGAGACACGTTGTGCTAGCAACAAACAATTCAAGAATAAACCAACTTATACGCACTACAAATTTCCTGGTAGAGAAAATAAAAAAAATACTTCGCAGCAGTCAAGTGCCGTTTAATACCACTGATTGGAATATTCCAAATTCAATTGTTCTGCCTGAACCTCAAAAAATAGATTTGTTGCTCAGTGCAGAAATATTTTTTAATTTATTGGGTGAAGGTAAAATATCGCTTGGCACCGGTTTACCGTGTATTCTCAATACACAACTTGGATCGATCGGTGGTGGGAATTACCAAATGAGCAGTCATCAGCGTCCAAACAATCTAGATCTCGAATATTATATATATATTGAATATATTTCGGATATCGAAGAAGGATATCCGAAAGTTGCATCTCTGAATCCTAATGAACAGCGAACCGATAGACGTTTATGTGTGATTCTTCCTTTCACAGAGCCAACGAAAGCTTTAGGTACTTCATTCAAAATGGCTAAACGAAGTTATTTGGCTATAGAATGGCGTAGTGTCTTTTGTAAACACAGTCTACTTTAGCAAACCATACGATATTTCGCATCACTGCATGATGCGTCCACAAAGTGAAACTACCAAATTGCGGGTGGTATTCTATGCTTCGAATCGTTCATTTAACGATATTATTTTCGTTGGTGCAACACTTCAACAGCAGTTATTTCGAACACTCACAGCGTCTCATTTTTACAAGTTTGCATTCATAGTAGACATTGGGAAAATGTATTTTTGATAGACAAAGCTGATGAAAATTCAATCAAAGTCAATCAATTCAAATCTATGAGCTCAATACTGTTACGCACACAATGGCATCATCGCCTTTTCTGGCTATGCAGCTCATTGCAGAGCATCTATTTGGAGCAAACGTGTTGAAAGAAGATTTAAATGTTGAAATATTAGAAGAACTGGAACTGAAGCGGAAAGAAATGTCTTTTATTCTGGGATTCCACGAAGTCTTGCAAAATGGAACTCTAACCATTTCATTCATATCATTTCAGACGCAACGCGAAGTTTCGATTAACTACAGCGATGATATCGGAAAGGTTTTGGGCATGTCGCGGAAACCGAAAACGAAGAAGTTCTGTTTCCGATATGACTTAAGAACAGTGTATCACTCTACGTAACGGTCTGTGCTGTGTGCAGTCGCTCGTATTTACGACCTGATGGGTCTTCTGAAGCCAATCGTTGTTCAGAGAAAAATATTCATACAGGAAATCTGGTTATTGCAGCTTGGCTTCCAATCAACTTAAAGAAATTGTGGATTCAATTGCAGAATAACTTCGATCACATTTACAACGTCGAAATCCCTCGCTATGTACAGATGCATCGTTATGTGAGGTGTATGGCTTGTTGTTTGTTTCGAAATACAAATACATAGAGTAAATGCACAGTGGAAATATTCATACATATAAATTACACAAAAGTGGATAACAAAAAGAACAACATTCAGTTCGATTTTAATTTATAACTCATAGAAGCAGTTTGACGCATATCTGCAACATAGCGAAATTCTCAGTTTAGTACTACTACGCGACTACTACTACCCTTTAAAACTTGTCCACTTTGTTAATTTTAATGGCAAGATATACGGTATGTTGCAGATATGCATCACCGCCATACGAAGGGTTAATTTATCGTTGCAGTCATAGCATGTATAATTACCTTTGTCTGCTTTTAGATGTATTTTTAAATAAATTGGCTGAAATGTGAAAAGAGAAAAGGAAAAATTATTATTATTATTATTATGTGAATTGTATCAAAATAATTAAACGGTAAAACTATAAATGATAAAGTTGAGTTAAAAGTAAGAGGACAATCACGTCAGATATGTCTCATAAAAGTTAAAACTAGTCACGTACAAGACCAGTAAAACCTGCTCATTAACTTGATTACCACATTGGTGTAAAGTGCTTTTTTTTTCTTTTTTCCTTTATATTTAATTTTTCTGTTGTTATTAGAACAACTTAAATTGTAAATACAAAATATTACATACAAAATAAATTGTATATACAAAAATTAAGAAAACAACTTAAATAATAAGTGGGGAATGATTTAATAATAATATTATAAGGATATAATAGGGAGATGGACAGGGTGCGATCTTCTCAGCCGTCTCGCCAACCTAACTCCTCCCATTCTGCGTCGTTTTAGAAGGCGCCTTGCTAGTTTATTTGGATGATTTTTTAAACTCTCTATATATTTTTTGGCGTGACGATTTATCACATCGCCAATTTTCGGTATTTTTAAGTCGTTTTCAAGGTCCGCCGTTCGCATGACCAAGGGGCACCAGTAAGCATTCGCAATGTCTTGGCCTGCAGTACTCTCACCTTCGCGATGTTTGACTTCGCTGCTATGCCATACACCTGCAAACCGTATCGCCAAGCAGGAGCAATTATGGTTTTGTAAATGTTCACCTTATTTCCCAAGGACAATTTATTCCCGCTAGTTAAAAGCCAATGCAATTTACCAATCCTCTGTCTTAAGGATTTCGTGATACTTGAAATATGCGTCTTGAAAGTTAGCCGCCTATCCAAATACACACCCAGGTATTTGTAACCTAAATGGTGTTCCAGAAGCTGGTTTCCAATGAAAACTCCCGGACAGAAATCCGGCCGTAAGGCGTACGTCACATTGGCACATTTGTTTTTTTTAATGCAAATGTTCCAACGTCGTGTCCAGTTTTCAAAAATATGCAGATATTGCTGCAGTGAGTCCGTGGCTTCGTAAATGCACTTGTTTCTGACGAGGATGGCCGTATCGTCTGCAAACGTGGCAATGATTAGATCCAGAGGATCCTTCAGTGGTATTTCTGACCCAGTATTTCTGGAGTTCCGTGAGATTTACGAAAGCCAAATTGAAAGGAAGGAACTATTTGCTTTACCTTTTTTAAGTCCAGGA
Source organism: Cacoxenus indagator (assembly GCA_035041755.1). Lineage (NCBI taxonomy): Eukaryota > Metazoa > Arthropoda > Insecta > Diptera > Drosophilidae > Cacoxenus > Cacoxenus indagator. The sequence goes on from JAWNKX010000328.1 coordinate 105,218, forward strand.
TCCGTGTCAGCAAACAGTGTTCAAACAATTTTGCTACATTGGGTAGCAGGCTAACTGGCCTGTAGGAATCTAAGGTGTAAGGGCTCTTACCGGCCTTATGAATCATGCAAATTCTCGCCTTCTTCCACTGTTTCGGCACATATCCCAATCTCAGCACTGAGTTAAAAATGAGGACGAGAAATAGCACAGCTCTTAGCGGCATTGCCTTAAGTGTAAAGTTGTCCAGTCTATCTTCACCTGGTGTAAAGTGCGCCACTAATTTGTGTGATCTATACCAATGAAACAAGGAAAAAGCAAGGTCACATCGCAAACTATCCGAAATGTCCTACAATGTAATGAGTTTCGGAGCAGATTAGCTCGAAAGAAGCCACACATATCAAATAGAAATGCTACAGTTGAATCGAAAGTCTGACGAATCGAAATTTAACGTTCTCGGGTATGATGGGAAGATTTTGGTATACTGCAAACCCAATGCGGAGCTGGAAGAACGAAATATGGCAGCCAATTTTCAGCCAAAAGTTATTTTGCAGGAATAGTCGGTGAAAATAGACATAGAGCACAGATCTGCAATGAGTCAGAAAAACGAGCTCGTGAGCTGTTTACAAAAATTGAGTATGGAGCAATCCGAATAGAAAGTAAAAGTGAGCAAGTGAGATTGCTTTTCACTCAAAACCAATATGAAAACTGGTGAATACTTTGGGATCTAGCATGCGAATAGTTAATTACTGCAGGTGTTCGTCTCGCCCTAATCACCAAAAAGCTGAATAGTTCATGAATAAACGAATAGGCTTATTGAGTCGCGAGGTACTTGATCTGCAAAAAAAACCTTTAGTACAAATAAAGCTAATACATATCACTTGTGTTCCTTTTTGTGGAAGTGATAGTGATAGAGGCTGGTATTCTCAGGAACTTAACAGCAAGTGGAATGGACTGTTACTTTTAGAAACATAATAGGGAAAGATCTTCACCTATATACTACCTATTAAAAAGCTCTTCTAATAGGTCTCTAATATCACAATAAATGTTAAAATGTCCTTTTTTACATGTTTTTATCAGCTGTTTTTTTGTTCACTGCTAACATGCTGTAAAATGGACGACAACGTGATTTGCTGCATAATTGCAAAATTTTTGGAGAATAATGTTATCTATGACAAAAGAAGTGTATTAAAATCCTTCAACAGATGTTTACGTAATAAGGGTTGAAAATAAATGTGAGTGCCACGGCTCGCGCACGAAGGCATACGAAGTCGTTTGTTCTGTTTTGTGCAATGCACTATTGTGCATCTAGTTCGTGGCGGACGGACAAATTTCTTTATTTTCTTTTTATGCTGTCAACGTCGCTCCTGACGTTGTGAAGCACATATGAATATAAGCGATTATAAATATTTTCGCTGACGGAAAATGCAAATTAAATTAATGCGCTTGTTTTTTAAAGTAATTATTATAATTAAAATATATGTGTACATAATAATATATATAATATATAAATAAATAATATATGTGTACGAAAATATATATCTATGTCAACAAGTCAAAACAGTATGTCAGAAAGTTTTGAGTTATTTAGATATAATTTATTTATTTCAACAAACATATATTAATTAAAAATTGAGGTAAGCAATATCGCAATGATGAAGCTGCCACGCAAAACACCATGACGCGTTCTAGAATAGACACAAACTCACGACTTATTATGGGCACACAACAAAAACAGCGACGGGGGCGGTTTCTTTCGCAATCACTTGTGCGCCTTTTTCTCCCTCGCACATACCGATTGCGTCAACCGAAGAGATTGCCATTTTAGCATTGCTTCAGCCGAAGTGGTCGCCGAATCAGAACTTACACAAATAATTCGAATATACGCAAATTCTTGGAAGTACCACAAATGAGCCAATCGGGAGGCAATTCTTTTCATTTTTGTGGTTTTCTTTTTACGTCATTCGTTTGTATCTACTATTCGATTTCAACGAAATGAACATTTGATTTGTTTATTTTCTTTAGATTTTACACCAAACAAAAGAGTATTCGAATGGATTTAAAAAAATTTTTTATTTTATTTTCAATATAGGATCATATTTTAAGGATATTATCGATTCTCAAAAATATTATGCCACTAATTGATAGAGCAAATGAAGCCGCATGATAATGGAAACTCAAAAATTCCATTTGAGTTTCGTTTCATGCGGCTTTACATTTCTATTCACACGGGTCTTATCGGAGTGCATAGATACCACCACCATGCTCCCATGAGCCAATCGTCGGCAATTCCCGAGCAATTTAAGGCGTTTCGAAATTGATTTGCGTAGTACAACAAGACGACGTAAGGTACCCTCAAACCGCTGTAGAAAACTATGAAGTGAAGCAAGGGTAATTAATAACATTTACAAGAAGTGTTCACATTTTCCATTTACGAATATTTTTATTGGCAGATTTTACCGTGCGTTTGGCATAGATGCCATAATTGGTGCGGTGGATTGCACCAATATTGGTGTGATTGCACCAAAGAAAAAAGATGCAATTATTCCCCTCTGCCTATACATGAATAGGAAGTGATATTAGATCATCAATGTGGAAGCAGTAAGTATAATAACCAAATATGAATAACATGGTTTTTATGTTTAATTTTTAAGTTTGTGAATAACGCCTGGTGTGAACACAATGTATTCGGCGTCAAGCTACCGCTTAGCACTATAGCCATGAAAGGGCATCGCAAATAATCGGTGCATGCTTCATTTTACATAATATTTTCATGAATCATGGCAAGCCGATTGAAAATGAAGACGAGGAAGAATAGGAGACGCAAAATCTACCCTGTCAGAATAATCTGTACAGAGAGGCTGCAGTAATAAGAAGAAGGTACATAGAGACACTTTATTAAAATGTTGTACGTTTTTTAATCAATATTTATTTTTTTTTATTAAATGTTGCAAGGGCAACGGCGAGGGCAACGGCGAGGGCAACGGCGACGGCAACTGTGATGACGAAGGCAACGGCAGCGGTGACTGCGACGGTAACGGCGATGCTGATGGCAACGGAAATAACGACAGCAACGGCAAAGGCGATGGTACGTTGTATGACAGCAAATGCACGACGGTGACAGCACAAGCGTATCTGCTGGTAGCTGCTCGTCGTTGTTATCTGTTTGCACATGAAAGATAAAATATATATTAGTACAATAAATAAATTTAATTATTTCACATGTTACTTCGCTGAATCCCAACTTCAAGCAACCTCCAATTCCATCGATTGCAGCTGCTCCGAAAACCTGCACTGCTTGACCGTCAAATCTTGATAATTTTGTAGTTTGCGGTCCACCGCTAGTCGCCATCGCTGCCAACTTCGCTTTGAGAGCACGCGAGCGATACAAGTGTTTCCAACTCGTGAGACTCTGAAATTAAAAATTGCTATAAAATAGCGAACATTGAAGAATTATTTAATTAACTTACTGATTTCCATTCCGACACTGTGCGTGTGAGCCCATTTATGGCATTCAAATCGTTGGACAGCTGCTCCAATAAACTTTGCAGTGCTCGTGGTACCAGCAGGTAATTGTTTCGCGCGAGTTATGTATAATAAGTCATGTATATTACGATAACATATTTTTAGGCTTAATTCTTTTTAATAATACCATTTTTTCCCATTAATTTTATACGTTTCCAAAACTTTAGATAAGCTTTAGATATATACGTAACCAATGTTAAATGTAAGACACTTCACTTTACTTTTAAAACTTGGAGGAAACAGCTTGTTGTATTACTTATTGTTGTATTTATTATAAAATAATTAATTAAAAAAACAAAATTCCGTGAACACCCAAAGAGTAATCATATAAATTGGAGCAGTCGAGGTGAACCAAATAAGTTGAAGTTTAATTAAGTAATAATAGATAAATAATAATATAAAAATAATAATATAAAAATAATAATATATAAATACAAAAGTAAAAAAAATAAAAAATTACAAATTTATATTATACATGTACTGAAAGTTATTGTGAAATTTGTGCAGTAAACCAACAAAAAAAACACATCGAAAGTACAGTGCAGTAAAAATTACAGCAAACACCAAACCAATAAACGAAGAAACTCCAAAGAAGCACAAATCATAAAAAGTGGTACAGTCCCCACCAACCGAAATAAGTCACGGCTTTCGGTGACGGTATTTAATCAAAGTGGAAGAGTAAAAGAAAAAAATCTTATAAAAGTGCAAAATAACCAACGAAAGGTGAAGCAAACTCCAACAGAAAAGAGAAAAGGCACCTCACGAAAAGTGGCCATTGTCTTATAAGTTAAGCTTAGTCGAAACCAAATCGAAAACTATAAACAAACAAAAAAAGCTCAAATAAAAACATAATGAACATCGCAATTTAAAGCTAAATCGGACAATAACTCATATAGCAATAGTTCAACAAGCTTAAACAAAAAGTAGACTTAGCAAACAGTTTAACAAAAACTTAAATAAAAACCAACAACATTTAATAAAACATCCAAATATAGCATAAGCAAAAAATATAAATATAAATAAAAAAAAAATTTTTTTTAATGCTATAAGACAATTAATGAACAGAATAAAAACAAGAAAGACGGCAACCGAAATTTGATAACAACGAACATGGACGGTCTTCTTCAAAAAATGCAGGCGTTCGAAGAAATTCTACACGAACAACGTGTTCGTTTATCTCAACAAGAAGAGTCGAACTCACAACTGCAACATCAAATAAATATGCAACAACAACTAACTACTGTGCAACAACAACCAACTAATATACAACATCAATATAATTTCCTAACACCAAAAGGTATTTTGGACCAACTCCGACGACTGAAGCCACTAGACAAAGATGATTCTTTACCCATTGGCTTTTATAAAATCTATTGACGCTACCATCGCCTTATGTGGACAAAATGCTCAACTACGCCAATACGGTCTCCAGATAGTGCTGAACGAGAAAATCCCGGGTGACGCCGGACGATGTGTTATAGAGCTTGGTGACGATGCAACGTGGGATCAAATCAAAGATAAGTTAATGCAATATTCACAACCATGAAAAACTTATGCTGAAGTATATAAAATATATATATAATTTGTGTAGAACTGCTAAAATTAATAATTTAGACGAATTGACCTGGTTGACATTATAGTTGAAAAAATAGATGGTCAAGTTACGGCTCACATCGCAGATAACGAAACAATAGACAACATTGTTAGGAAGTATACTAAGCTTAAACTCTTAGACGATCGGAGATGTATAGACATAGAAAAATTATATCAAATCAGAATAAAGACACTGAACATTCCCGAACTAAAACAATTCCAAACAGTAATCACTATAAAAATAATCAATATTCAGAAAAAGAAAACATTTCACATTTCATTGATGGTGGTGGCGCAGTTGGTCCAAAACCATTAACGGTGTAAATAAGTTAGAAAATAGCTTATACACAGATATTCCCAAAGAATTCAACACTGAAGGTAAAATGACTTGGATGGCGATTGAGCTCTGAAACAAAAACTATGATGCAATTATAGGTTAATCCACTCTAGTTGCTTTAACCCAATGGATAGAAAAAAGACAGCTATTTCTACTCCTTATGGCCATTATGAGTTTGTCAGAACGCCTTTTGGCCTTAAGACCGCACCATCAACATTTCAACTGCTGATGATGCAGTTCTCAGAAAATATATAGACAAAATTTGCGTAGTTTACCTTGATGATATACTAGTATATAGTACATCAATACAAGAACATATGGACAGCCTCAAACTTATGTTTTCCGCTTTGCAAAATGCTGGCCTTAAAATTCGAATAGACAAGTATAACTTTTTTGCGAAAGAAACAAATTATATCGGACATGTTTTAGCGCCCGAAGGAGTGAAACTATTAGAGAAAACATTTCCGTTATTCGAAATCTTAAGCTTTCAACAACGCAGAAACAAATTAGATCATTCCTGGGAGTAACAGGCTACTATCGTAAATTTATAAAGGACCACGCCAAAATTGCGTTTCCGATGGTTCGGTATTTAAAAAACGCCAAGATAAACATTAGTGACCCGAACTACATTTCAGTTTTGAAAAATCATTAAATTATAATCACACACTATCCTATATTGAGGTACCCCAATTTCACGAAAAAAAACTATGCAACGGTAGAAAGGGAACTGTTGGCAATAGTGTGGGCTTGTATATACTTCCACCATATTTTTTTTGATAAACACTTCTTTTTAAGTACTGACCATCAACCTCTAAAATGGTTGAAAGTAAAAAATAACGGGAAAGACATAAACCCTCGTCTTTAAAGGTGGCTTATTCAGCTTGGAGAATACGATGCCAAAATTGACTACATTGAAGGTAAAGATAACAAAATAGCTGATTTTCTAAGCAGGATTGACTACGATATGAATGAAATACATGCATGTACGAAGAAAATAATGACAACTATTCGACTTTAGCTATAATACAGTCTCAACAGGAACAACTTTGTGGCCATATCCCAATCCTTGACACTGTACTAAGTAGATTTAAAACACAAATAATTCTCGTAAAAAACAAAGAAACAGAGTTAAAAATGGTTAAAGGCAACAAAAGAATATATATCGTGGAAAATTACTTAACAAATAATGTCGAGGATATTTTGAGGGAGCATATCCAAAAAGGAAAATTAGTCATATTTTCGGAACTAGATGACAGTTTATACAATACGCTACAACAAAAAATTTCTGGAATTCAATTTCTAAAATGCCAAAAATATTAAAAACGATAATGAGGCTCTCAAAAGATTTCTCTAGTCCACGTCAAGAAATAGGTCATGCTGGCATTCTATCCAATTATGAAAGTTTCGTTGTTAAGTTCAAATTTGCGTGCACGCTAAAAGTATACATATTCACGCAAGCATATATTTTTTCTTTGCCTTCCCTTATGTTCGGCAAATAAGAAAAAAACAAATGTCACACGCTTTGTTGTTGGGCGATCAAAGGCAAAATTTATTTCTTTGTCTTTCCTGTATTCGCAGTAGCGCAGTTGGTTTGATATCGTTTTCACATGGGACTCTTGCAGTTGCTTGCTGTTTTTTCTGTTTGTCCGCTAGTCAAGGTAGAATTAGCTGTATTCAACTTGGATTTTTGAAGATACCTAGCGCAAAATATGCATTTTAAATCAATATTACTTATTTATTGAGTCATTTATTTCTTTATTTCTAACAGCCCGAACGAATAATTTATTCGTTATTATTATAATTATTTATTATTTATTCATTAAAAGTCCTACCAAAACCAATACAAGTAGGTGGTGGGAATTGCAATAACAAAAATCATGTTCCTTTCAGCAAGTCAACTATGTAACAAATAGAAAAAACCGAATTCTGGTCTTTACCGACAGTATTGACTCCTTGTTTAGAAGTCATCCTCTTTTCACTCCTGAGGATGCATATAGCCACACCTTGGAATTGAATATCATTCTTAATATGTCCGGTATTCAAACTAATAATGTCTCTAATTTGCAGACTACATAAAAACGTGTATTCTGCTTCAAAAATACTGACTACGTCAAACTCAACCGTCTGCTTATTAATACTGACTGGTCCTATTTGTATTCCTGCGAAAATGTCGAACTAGCAACACAGTTTTTTATAGAACTATCCAAAAATATTTCAAACTTTGTATTCCTAGAGTTAAACCTAAATGTAAAACCCAGACACCACCGTGGTTTTCACGCGATCTTATTCAATTAAAAAACTTAAAAAACAGACTATTTAAAAAATTCAAAAGATCTGGCTCTTCCGTTAATTATGCTACCTACGCAATATTTCGTTATAGTTTTCAACACCTTAATACTCTTCGCTACTCGTCATATGTTACCTGTGTCAAAGAGGACATAAAATGCGATCCTAAAACATTCTACGATTCCATTAACACTAAGCGCAAGGTGGAGTCATTTCCTACCTGTATGAAACTGAATGGTGTTGAAGGTTGCAACGATGTAGAAATTTCGAATCTTTTTGCAAAATTTTTTCAAAGCACATATACTAATTTTTACTAAAAAAATATAAAACTTCAATAATCACTATCCATATTCTTTGAGTAATTTTAACTAATTTAATATGCCGGTAATTGAATATGATACAGTTTTAAATTACTTAAAAGCCTTAACACTACATTTTTACTGGGTCCGGATGGTGTACCTAGTTGTATTCTAAAGCTGTGTGCTAATGCTTTGCATAAACCAATCTGCAACCTGTTTGACATTTCCTTGAATACCTCTATTTTACCTAGTATTTGGAAAAAATCTTACATTATTCCTCTATATAAAAAGCGAAATAAAGCTGATATTTCAAATTACAGAGGAATCGCACATATAATTACCGATCAGATTCAGCACTTCATTCTTCCTTTGTTGAGTACTTCTTAACATGGGTTTACTAAAAAGCGGTCAACCACTAGAATTTACTAGAATTCACGTCACTAGTTATTTGAATTTGAATTAATGCAAGCTTTATTTGTTTATCTTTGTTATGGTATGTAATGAAGTTTAAGTTCAGCAATATGTTACGATACATAAGTTGAACAGCCAGAAACTCTGTTGATGTACAGAATCAGTGTCGGGATCTAATCGTTTCTGAAGAGTCTCTCCGGCCATTGTTTAAGAGAGAAATGTAATCTCTATATGGATAAGTTCTCTCCGTGTATACCATTGAATGACAGAACGTGGATTACCTATATCCACATAATATAAGTGCATATAATTAGTGCTGAATTTCCTGATAGAAGCCAGGACCCAATATTGCATGATATAATTAAAATGCACACGGCATTAAACGCCGTGCGGCACCCTAAATAGGAACTCTCTTTTTTTTCATTGACTTTGCAGTTACGCAATGATCACAAACTGATCTCACATGGGGCAAGCCCAATTGGAATCAAAATTCAACCTGTTACGTAGTATACTGGGCTAAGTTGATCTTAATTGCGAATTTCTTTGGTGAACACGCGATACCAAAGCTTATGCCTACGAACTACATATTTGGCTACAGATAAGAACATCATCAGACTCTAACAAATAAGCATGCAAGATGAACTAAAGTTAAAATAAATACACAAGACAGACATAATAAAAACAAAAATTAGAGACACTATCTTGTTTCTTTGATTTTTTCCAACGTTTTTTATTTACGAGGTGGACGGGAATATTAAGCAAATTATGTGGAGTTTTCTTTAATTTTACACTACAAACGAAATCGAGCCATGGGTGCCTTGTATTTCGCCTATATTCATTTATGTGGATGAAATGAAAACACCACTCACACAATAAAAAACCAATACAATCATATCAGCATGTCTGCCTTGCTTTTCGCCTATGAACGAAATGAAAATACCAGGCGTTCAGCAAAAAAAGAAGGCATGATCATAAAACAAAATCATACAAAAATATTCCCAGTGATACACAAAATAAGAAACCAAGACAATCTTATACACGCACTATACCTACACAACACACTGAAACTTGTCACATTTCGCCGGCAAGGGAGACAAATAAAACCAACACAATCACATACACCTACCATACCTTCACAACACACTCAAGCAATGGCTCGCTTTTGATTTTTCATTTCAACTTATTGTCGAGTCCAGCCAAATCAATTTTCGGTTGTGGCAACAAATAAAGTACTTATCAAATTCGAATACAGTTAATGTTCACAGGCATTGAACACAAAAGTTTCATAGTGCGCCAACAAGAATTTTGTAAATGGAGAGTGCCCAGTGTAAGTCGGCGCGATACTCGAAGCTCGAGTATCGAGCGCATGTTTTGTTGTTGCGTGCGCGTTGTGTGCAGCTGTTTGTATTGATTTGTTACTTTCGTGAGCAGCACAACGGCTTGATTCCACGAGTCTGATTTTAGAACTATAATAAAATGATTTTTACTCTGCTTATATACTATTTTGAACGTCGGCTGAACAAAGTCATTCCTTTTTGTCCTGCCGCGATTTACTAGCTATGAAAGCGTGGATTTTTCGGTTAGTATTAAATGTGTTACGTCTGGCGTCGGTATTTTTATTACATCTGGCGGCGGCATTTTTCATTACATCTGGCGTCAGTATTTTTCTTAGACGTAATATTTTCCGGGTTCTTGGTATTTATTTTTTACTGTTTGTATTTCTAGTTGATGATCACTAGAAATACGAGTAGGTAGCAGACTCAGTATTTTCCCATGGGTTGAGCATACTATTGCTGTGGTCGACACGATAGCTTTGTTGTCGTCTTATGCCATCGTGTTAACTCCTCCCTTGCTCAAGTGATAGCCGTCCTTGGTTCTCTTAAATTCCTCGATTACCAGTCGCTGACTTCTCTTCCTCCAGACTTGGATGAGCTTGACCAGGGTGTAGCACATAATAACACCGGTAAACGTACTTGCTCCAGACACAATATGGTCCTAAATTAGTTTTGTTTTTATTCCGATGATGTGCCGCAGGTTGCCAATGCTCATTTTATGAAGATACGCCATGCTCACGATTTCGTCATGGTTGGTTATGTTCAGCAGTGTTGATGCCGAAACGTCGGGAGTCTTTTTCACTATGTTATTTTGGTTGACGTGCACCGAATCGTAAACACAAACCTCGCGGTCGAAAGTGCGCAGGAACGTGCTAGTGACAACCTTTTCCGGACTATCCCCTTCCTTTATAGTGACCGCGTTGACACTGATGACGATGACACCATCATCGACCACTGTTATAGGTTCGATGTAATATGGTCGGGTACTGCAGAGCGCAACTTTTACGGAGTGAAGTTGTTGAGCGCACGTTTCTTTCGGAAGTTAGTTGCAGAAAGTTGATGTAATGGTATGGCTGCAATCTCCGATGGCCAATATCTGCTTGTTGCATTCCGCAACGTTGTCGCTGTCGGCTAGGTTGACTATATTTTCATTATGAGGAACAGAGAAAACAATAATCCTCTTACATACTATCTTAGGCTTAGGATAATTTATTACAAAGTGCAGTACATCTCTATTTTGCAAAACTTTCACATGAGAAGCTTCCATTAGGTCCATTAAACTAATTCCTGTAAAGTGCTCATCAACTAAATTTCTAATGTGATTACTATCTAGTATTGTCGGATTTACTGTGCCAATTTTTGCGAGTGTAATTGATAACAATAAATTTTCCATTTCAGGTATTAAAAATCTATTTCGTGCTAATAGCACCTCATACAACTGTTCAGTGTTTATTTGTTACTTTTTTGTTTCTTTAATCAAAATGTTTACTCTTTCTGATAATTCCTTAATTCTTTCTTGAACTGTTGTGTTAATAACTATTTGCCTATTTTCTGAATCATGAGCTGGGCTTGCTTATGCTTTACTAATTCGAAGTCGTCGAAGTCCTGTGTAACCGCAACCACCTTCAGGACTGTTCCCAAAATGTTGATGCTTCTGGCCTGTCTATGGTGAAAGTCTACCATATTCAAGAGTGTGTTGATTCGTGTTGTGTCCACCTCCAGCCGTTTCCTCATGTGTGATTGTGGAAACTGGTCCGTCAAGGCTATTGTTTCGGTTGTAATCTCCACGTATGTCGTCAGGTTCGTAGTGTGCCGTAAATATCCAAATTTAGTTCACAGTACGGCATATCCGTCCATGATGGGGATGTATCTTGAATGCGTAAAGTCAGTCAATCTCGCCGTCTTTGTAGTCGTCAATAAAAATATTATAAGCGAAACCCTGCAATAATTATATGAAAAAATGATTGAAATAATTTTACCGTAAATTGTAATTATGGACCACCCTCCACTTAATGAGGACAGTTATCACTAAGTCGGCCTCGACACTTTCTTCGACACATAGGGGAGTCAACTTGTTTCCCAACCTTCTGTTGGTTTTAACCAACACCTTTTCTCCGGGATGAAAATCGCTATTTTGTCTGTATTCATTGAATCTAGTCAACTGGATCTCCTAAGCCTTCTCAATTTTCCTCCTTATTTCCTTCTGAAGCTCTGGGGGAGCCAAATGAATTATGACTATTGGCCTTTTACAGGTGACAGAGTAAGCACTCCTCTTGTATTCTACTGTTGCGTGTGGAATCAGATTGATAGTGTTATCGATCTTTTTTTCCAGTTTAAGGCACCGAGCAATCTCCAGGAGAGTGACGTGGGATCTTTCAACTTGCCCATTAGACGTGTTATGCAGCGGCGGAGCATTTGCTACCTGAATGCCGTAGCGATTCGAAAGGAGGGTTGTTAGTCTCTGAGTTTATTGATGGCTCGTTATCGCAGAAAATCGTTCTTGTATTCGGGTGAAAGTTTAACAGCTGGAGAATTGCTTTTTCAACATCTACTATTTTCCTCGAAGGTATCGGCTTCACAAGAGCAAACTTGTAGAATTTATCGACAAAAAGGGCGTTTCTCCTAATATTTGGTTCTTTGGTTTGTCCGTCTTTTCGATGGTGTATATCAGGGACACTTCACTGTGAATTGTTGCAGCGTCTGACTCTACCTCATGTTTCAGCACATGGATCTTTTATCGTGATAATGCATCATCGACATGATTCTCCCTACCCGGCTTGTAGAAAATTTTAGCATTATGCTCCTCAATGAAAGCCTTCCACCGCTTTATTTTTGCATTTGGGTTTCGATCCGACACCGCAAATGTGAGCGGCTGGTGATCCGTAAAAATGTTCAGGTCTTTTACCTCGTAGAGATAATGTCTGAGTTCTTCAATGCCCATACTATTGCTAACAGTTCTCTTTCATTGGTTGCATAGTGCAACTCCCCATCCTTCAACGTTCTCGATATCATTGTGATTGGCTTACCGTCTTGGGATAGTACCGCCCGAAGCCCTGCGAAGAGGCATCCATCATTAGATCGAACGCCTTCTTAAAGTCGGGATAACGAAGCATGACATCTTCTGAGCACAGAATTCTCCTTAGCTCGTGAAAGGTCGCCCATTCAACGTCCCCAAATTTTATTTTTATTTCTTTTGACTGGTGGGCGCTTAATCTACCCTTTCTCACCCTTTAATAGATTGGTCATCGGCTACGCAATTGAGGCGAAGTCTCCCACGAAGCCCCTACAATAGCTTACCAGACCTAAAACTGACTTTACTCCGAACAATGTGGAGGACTCAACGAACTCCTGAATGGCCTCCACCTTTTCCGGGATAGTTGTTATGACGTCCTTTGACACAATAAACCCGAGATATTACACTTCCTCCTTGAAAAAGCCAGATTTTTCACGTGATACCCTTACGTTAGCATCATAAAGACTCCTCAAGACCCAGTCTATGCGTTTAGCATGGTCATACTCTGTTTCAGAGATAATTATGACGTCATCAACGTAAACGTAACGTGTCCTCCCGATCTGCTCCCGAAGCACATCATCTATGGTCATCTAGAAAATGCTTAGCGCATTTTTTAATTCAAATGGGAGTCGGAAGAATTTTAGATTTTCCAAGGTTCAACAAAATCAAAAATCAAAATATTTATCATCAATCGTCTTCTGATTGAGCTTCTGGAAGTCTACTATTAGAGGTTTTTTTCTATTGCCTAACTCGTCAACTTCCTTTTTATCTACCACCCATATTGGGTTGGTATATGGTGACCTTGAAGGTCTTACTATGCCGTTTCGCAGAAGGTCTTTTATCTCCTTATCGACAAAGTCGGCTACACCAATTGGATACGGGTACAGCTTCGAATATACCGGATCATCATTCTCTGTCCATTGTGGCAACCATCGAAGTATTGTGAGGTAGTAGTTCATTATGATCCGCAGACTTTAATTCGTTTTTGAGCATTCTTAAAAAGTGAGCTTTTATATGCTGCGGCACTTCAATTTCTTCTATTTGTGTTAAATTCACATTTGCACACATTAAGAACTGAATTGGTTCGGACCCGTCGTTGTGAACATTTATTTTTTACTTGAAATCAATTTTCGCACTGACCCGCGTTAGCAGATCGAGACCAATTATTCATTCAAACTTTGCAAGGTTTGGCAAAATGAAGAAAGTCCTGGCCACCCCAAACAAATGAACAAACGATTTTTTTCCTAGATGGTTAACGCCATTTATGGATTTTACCACAAAAGGTTTTTCTACTTCTACTACATGCTCTAACTCCACAAGGGGCTTAATATAACTTTGTGATGCCCCGTATCTATCAAAAGTTTTTTTTTTCCTGCAATTGACCGCTCTATGAATGGTAGCAGGGACGATTCCCTAAAAAATTTACGAAACCTGCATCTGACATCTGTTCCACCCTTCGGCGACTGCCGTCTCAGCCATTTCCCTGTAGTCCTCCACTCGATACTCTTAAGGAGGGGCTTCAGGTGCTTTGTAGTTTATTCTGGAACTTTTAACCAGTTCGTCTCTCGGACTCATTAGGCCTTTTAAAACCTTGACCGTGATAACGATTCTGATTACAGGGGGCGGTATACCATTGTCCCTGGTGTCAAATCCTGGCAACTGGTCAAACGACCCACTTTCCATATGCCCAAAGATACACACCCAGTGCTATTGACTGCTTTGTAGCTAATGGGTGTGTATTTGGATAGGCGGCTAATTTTTAAAACTCATATTTCAAACATCCCTCGGTAGTAGAAATAGTAGAAATAAATTGTCTTTGAAAAATAAAGTAAATATCTATAAGACAAGAGATGTATCACCAAGTACTGACTCAAATGATGGGAAATGTACCCACTGATCGATGACACGGGAACAGACCGCTCTAAATAAGCGAGAGCGTATCTTAAGTAAAAATGTACATAGCTGTATTCGTTTGCTTTGCATCCAAGGCTAGTGGAAGACATACGTTTAATACTTTCGTTTTGTGCGTTGTTGCCCATAAATCTGGCAACACTAATTTGATTCTGTCAAACAAACATGTGTTTAAAAGGTGAAATTTCAGGCTAAATTTTTTGTGAAGACAGCTGTGTAATTCGTTGCTCGTGTTAAAAGTTATACTGATTTTAATATGAGTGAAATATCTAAAGAAATACGCTTTATAATGCTTTATAACTATAAAAACGGAAAAAAGCATGCCAAAATATTTGTGCAGTTTACGGTGAGCATGCCGTGAGCGAATGCCATAACCAGGAGTGGTTTGGTAGGAACTGTCAAGGAAAAAGTTATTGAAATTTTGCAACTGATGGAGCAAGACCAGCAAGGAAGCTGTCAGGAGATAGCGGAGGCACTGAACATCAACTATACGGCACTTTGGAATCACCTAAAATATTTTTGAAGCGTATCATTACGGGCGATGAAAAATGGAGAGAGATATCCATCGCAAGCAATCATGGTCAAAGGCTAATGACCTTCCACAAACGACTCAAAGCCTGGATTGACGACAAACAAGGTTATGTTGAGTGTTTGGTGGGTTTGGAATGGAATTGTCTATTATCAGCTGCTAGAAGGTGGCGTAACGGTTAATTCCGTCCTCTACTGTACACAACTCGACCGTTTGAATGAAGCAATCAAGAAAGACCGACCAGAATTGTCTTCCATCATGACATCATGGCCACAACCATCTTTGATGACCCGGAACAAATTGACGGAGTTTGGTTGGGAAGTTTTGATGTATCCACCGTATAGCCCCGACTTTTCACACTCTGGCTACCATTTCTTTCGGTCTCTGTAAAACTCTCTTCATAGTAAAAATTGGCCGACTGAAGATCCGCTGAAAATCACTCGGCCATGTTTTTTGCTGATAAACCACAGAAGTTCTACACCAATGGAATTATGAAACTACCCGGAAAATGGCAAAGTCATACATAATGGTTCATACATTGATTTTGAATACATAAAATTTTTGTTCAAAAATGTACCAAAAAACCGTGGAGGCTTTTTATATGACCCAATATTTACTGGCTAAGTTGATTTTTTAATCTTTCTGACTTAAATCATAAGTTAGAATCACCGAAATGCTCTTGTTTATTCATTTTCATTCGCTCGTCTTCTTCGTGTTTTTGGTTGCAGGGGCAATGGCCGGGTGTGTTAATAGAATTAGGAATTAATTAATCGCTATTCAAAATTCGTTACCGACCAGTTGTGATGTCAAATGTTCCAGTTGATCTTATTTCTTAATTATGGGTATACTGCAATTTTGGAATGGCCGCTGCACAGGTTCATTCGTTGATTTATTTTAAGTATCATACTGATTGCGTTTACTAACAGGCGCGTTTACGTGCTACCTGTATATTTTTATCTAATTATCGGTTTTTTATTTAATCGTACATAATTTTCACTCAGTGTATTGATCGTGCGCTTTATTACCGCTACTCATAATACTTGTTTGTGCAATTTTTGTATTTAAATTGTTTAAAAATTTTGTCTAAATCAAATTTTAGTGATTTTTGCTTTCTTTATATTTGGCTGTGTATTGCTTTTACCATCTCGTTTGCTATTCTTGTGAGTTGTTTGTATATTTTGTCCTTACTCTCTCGCCAAGGTATCTTGCGGCCATGTATCTTCGTTTAGGACACAAATTCAGTGACATTAACAAATTATATAGTCAGCTCTCTTCTGAGTTTGATGTTGGGGCTAAAATTTTCACCGGGTATACTTTCAACATGCTTATTCAACCGAATCCAGTGCAACAACCGCCACCTGCTCCTCACAATCTTTCGCCTATTACAGTGCCACTTATTTCATTTTCTGAAAAGAACTTTCACAGCTATCAACCAGGAAACATTAATTTATGATCGATTAATAGAGAAGGCCAATTCAAAAAGCTAAGTACAAATAAACACAGAACGCTCGACAAATCACACACAAGCAAAAATGTCCAATTATATACACAAATATCGGAAAAAACTAGCAGGTCAGTGCGCTCCATAAAAATGTTAGCCTATAACTTCGCTGGCTTAGGGAACAAACGCTCTTATAGGGATTTTTTCGCATATATAAATACGCACGAAGTCTTCTTTCTGTATGAAACGTTTCTAGAAAGGAATGTGGAACAATTCGAAACATATTTCCCAACGCACAATTTAGTATGTCTCCCAGCCACTAGAACTGCTGATAGAGGCCGGGCCAGTGGATGGAGATTGTATGGATTAAGTACGAACCTTAGCCCAAACATCAGACATGTTAGAGGTACAAACACCCTTCGATCCTACCTACCTTAATTGCAGCAAGAGGACAGCAGATTTCGAAACGTTACTGGACTGCCTCTTGGAGACGGACATAGAAAACATCATGATCGTAGGGGACCTAAACAAGAGGCTTGCAAGCAGTTGGAGGGATGGTCGATATTACAAGTGCATCCACAAGAAACTGTAGAGCGGCAAAAGATAAAAGGTCGACAGACAGGGACGCAAAATAGTAGAGTTGTGCCATTTATTCGGCTTAACGGTAATTAATGGTACAACAGCCAGCGACAGAGCTGGTGAATAGACATTCGTAAGGAGTCAGACGTGCTCCACCATTGACAGAAGTCAAGTCTGATAAATGGAAGCTGGCATGACCACCTTGTAGATGTGAAAATAGGGAGCAACATTTTTTCGGACCATATGCCGCTAATATTCAGATGCTAATGAAAATAGGCTACTTCCCAAGCTAAAGTGGAGGCAAATACTTGCAAATCGGTACCACGATAATTTAGAGCACTACTTAATCAGACTGAACACCAGTAACCCGAGCCCTGATAGACAGCCCAACAAACTGTATTGTTGCATCAGCCTGGGCGCATATCGATTTTCAAACAGCCGTGGTATGGCACAGAGTGTGAATGCGCAAGGCGAGAGTTTTAGTACTGCCTTCGTAGGGCAAAGAGTTTAAATACAGTGAAAATGAAGCAAAAATGTCAAGGTGTGAACTAAAATTATAAAAGCTTGTGCGAAAGCAAGAGAAAGCAGTACTATTACAAGCTCGAAGTTAACATTAATGATAGTAGAACCCTCTGGGCAATGATTCGGCAATTAAATGGCACGGCGTGCAGGAAAGCTATACAAGTCCCCCTGAAAAACTAGCTAATTACTTCCAAGAACTGCTTTATATAGCGAATCCAGAAGTGGAGCTTAGTTTTGCCCTGCCTCTGACGATAGTAGAGGAGTTAGACTGCAGCTTCACAACCGCTGAAATTAAAATTGCCATTAAACGAAGCAAGCGTAACAAAGCACCAGATGTATACCGGGTGCCAGCAGAATTTCCAATAAATGCATCTCCGCTACTGCTGGAAAACTTAACGAAAGTTTTCAACAATATATTCAACAGAGGGATCGTGCCGAATAGTTTCCAAAAAAATATTGTATATCCTATTTATAAAAAGGGCGACCCCAAGCAAGTCGCGAAGTTTAAAAATAAACACTGAAAAATCAAAGGTTATGGTTGTGCGAGCTGGCAGAGGCCGATATGCAGCGAATGCGAGGTGGACCTTAGAAGGTAAAAATCTAGAAGTAGTAAAGAGCTACAAATATCACCTCAGATATGCGATTCTCAAAACACTTGCAACTAAAACTGAAAGATACCAAAGCAGCTTTAAACAGCTCATGGAAAGCGTTCCTTGGTAGGAGAAGGGTGGGGGCCACTACGAAATACCAAATGTACAGGCGACTGTGCGTGCAATTATGTGCTATGCTGGCCAAGGCTGTTCACCGTATGAGGATGTAGAGAAATGTCAAAGGCTTTTCTTAGAAAGAATTTTCCATCTACCCAACAAGACACCAAACTATGCTATCCATTTGAAGACGGGACTACCGACTTTATTCGTGTACACGCTAAAGTTAAATTTGCAATACAACACCAAAGTACTAGCGTTACCGGATCACAGAGCCTCTAAAATTGAAGCGAATTATCTACTCATGAAGAAGCAACAGTGCTTTGATCAGTGGGAGCGAATAGCAAGAGAACATAACATGCAACATATTATCGATGACCCAGACACGTGGCACACTCAACAGGCGCTGCAGGCCCTCTTACTAAGTATCGAAAACGCAAATCGGGAGCATTTTGTGAGAACAGCACGACAAAGTCAAACAAGATCGTAAATACTGCTTGAGTATGTCCGCGACACAATTGATACATAGATAATATCAAAGTCGGCAAGGTGAAAGCACACATTGCGACTTGTGTAACATGCGAGAGCCCGAAGGCGTACGCTATTTATTGCCCATCATAAGGGAGCTAAGGATGCAATTATGTAAAGTCAACTCTACCCAACGAACAATATACGACTATTCTTAATAAAGAAGATTGGGGAGTGCTCAGAGACTTCCTAAGGAGAGCTCTATCGTACAGGGACAACATTTTACAAGAGTTTTTCATACTCATATAGAGAATTAATCTGTTATCTTGGTAATTCATTAAACGTATTTTTTTATTTATACTATTTATTATGTTGATTTTACATGTCATATCTTTATATCTCCTTGTTATACACGTCTTGTATTTGTTATATTATATTTGTATCTACTTTAAGAGAGGCGAACGGCTAAGCTATGCCCTACTAAAATATATTATTTTTATTATTATATTATTATTATTATTTAAAAAAACATACAAAAAAAAAATATTGAATTTTCATCCATTTGTAGTGAGTTTGTTGATTTGTTGCTGGATGTCTCACTCCAGCAAATAAACTACATATCTAACAGCATTGATCGCGCTCTTGACCTTGTGTTTACTAATTGCCATGAAAACTGTTTATTTGTGGGATCCTCTACATTGTCAATTTCGGAAGATGGGTATCACGCATGAAAAGTAAAATTCAATATTAATCAATATTCTAAGCAATTCTTTAAATTTATGAATACCAAAGAGTGATTTCCAGCTTGTATGGAATTTATTGGAGTTTCAAGTGACTCTGATGAGGGAATAACGAAACTATTCGCCAAATTTGTCCAAAGTACGTACACTAATAGTACCTGTAGAAATGGTTCGCTATACCCGTAAAAAATTGATGAATGTAATCTCAAACCTTCATTCAGTCGTGGTCCTGACAATATTCCTAGCTGCATATTAAAAATTACTGCTGAGAGTATATCTTCCTCTTTACATTTTGTTCAATATTTCCCTTAACACTTGTCATTCCCAGCATTTGATTGGAATCTTATATAATCACGGTATTAGAGTGCTCGGTTTCCAGGGGCTAAACCGCTAACTCGCTAAGCAAGCGAGAGGGTCCCAAAAGCATAACAAGGTAGAAGACTGCGTGGGACTACTTTGGAAGCTCCTCCAAAAGGAAACTGGATCTACCGTCTTATCGCAAATATAAGGAAACAGCTCAGAAGGAGACATATCAACGTTATAGTATAGTTAATAGCTATAGTTAATTGCTAGTCGAAATTATATACAATATGGAGGTGAAGTGAAACAGCTCTTTTGAAATGTGTTATTGTTCTTCTTTTGTTGTTGTGCTATTCGAAGCGTAACAAAACATATGAAATAGTGCAGATAGACAAGAATATACTGCTGCTCTTGAAAAAGAAAATTCTTGCCATTTCTTCTTGTTGCATTAACCAACAACACAAGGTATTTGGGAAGAAATTATTCAGGTTTAACGATAAAAATTTGCTCATGTGCGGAGCGAAAAATGCAAAGACGGTAATCAAAGAAATATACGATGACAGGGCTGACTCCATAAATGTAAATTACGATTACCTACTAACTAGTTATAAGTCAAAAAACTAGGTCGCATAAACAAAATTAGTAATACCAATATTAATAGACCAAACCAGTTATCAAACTTTTATGAAACGCAGAGCACGGAAAATTAAACATAATATCAACCACGGACTAAAAAACAAGTAGGTACATCAGGACTTATTTAATTACATTAGACGCTTCGACATATTTGCATTAATAGAGACATATATTGAGCAATGTCATATGGAAAACTACCAGACCTTATTCGATGATTTTGACACACACTGGTTGCCAACATCGCGCAGCAGCCGATTTGGTAGAGCAATAAGAGTTCTTGGCGTCAAAAAAGATCAGGTTACGTTAGGAGTACACTATGATTGGGATAGCTGCAATGAGTTGACACAATAGCTACACCAATGCGAAATCTAAACCTTTTGCCCAAACTGATTTGGAAAAATCAGAACAAAGAAAGATACGTGTCCAATTTAAATGTACATCTAAATGCGACAAAACACGAGAAATCTGAACTAGACCTTTCGGACATATGTGCAATAATCAAATCATCGACAACTAACCAAATGACTATGAAAATATAAGAGTAAATGGTTTTACACACAATGCAAGAAAGCTAGGGATAAGACATTTGATACTCTAAATAATCTACGAAAATCTGGAACTATACTTGACAAGAAAAGATATATATCAGCAAAAAATAACTATGGAAAATTATGCAATGTAAAAAAACAACAATACTCATTAAGCTTAGAATACAGCGCATATAATGTGACTAACAGCAAGGATTGGTGGATGCTAGTGAAATTAAAGGTATGCCTTATCAAGTAGGCCCATGTTTATCACCTGTGGATTTCGCAAGTTATTTAAAAAAATTACTTAACCCGTGCCTAAGCCCCATTGAAATCCACTATGCTCAATATATGTATATAGATGAAGATTTGGATAAGCCGTTTGAAGTACATGAAATTAAAAATATGTTATCAAAAGTCAAAGTGAACAAAGCCCCAGGGCAGGATAGAGTGCCATACGAATTATTAATGCTTAGGATGAGTTTTTAAATGAACTAGCAAAAACCTTCACAAACATTGTAAACACAAACATTTATGAACTGTTACGACAATATTTTGATGGGAATATGACAGAACGCCACGTAACCTCCTAATTTTAAAATTTCATCAGTTCGGGGTTACATCTTAAATTTCGAAGTTCATTGACAGCATATACAGACAAACTAAAAAAAAAGCTAATACAGACATACTGCATGGACCGGAACCGAATGGTCTAATGAACTCCAAACTCAGAGTGGTCTTAAATAGGGATGTTTACTGTCACCTTTGCTATTAGCCGTATATTTAAACGATCTCTATGGCAATCTAGGGGGTGGATTTCAATTTGATAATATGAATATAAGACTCCTGCGGTATGCAGACGATATAGTGATCCTTTGAAATTTGAAACGCACTGTGATATTTGGGGAATGGATATTAACCTTAATAAGTCAGAGATAATGACGTTCCGTAGCGGAGGTCGACCATCAGTTGATGAAAAGTGGTATTTTAAAAGAGCGGAGGTTAAAGTGGTAATAAAATAAAAATATCTAATAGTAACATTGACCCTGAATATGTCGTTTGTGACCCATATCTTAAACAAGAGGGTAGAGTCAAAGGTAGCAATAAACTCGACTTAGAAATCATTTCTTGGCAAAAAGATATGACACTGACTGCAAAATGGAATATTTTTAGTGCCGCATGTAGGTCCCTCCAATTTGATGGAGCCCAAGTGTGGGGTTATTCATACTACAATGAAGTAAATACATTGCGGAGATACTTCGTCAAGCGATATTACAATTGCCAGAATGAACTTCTAACTACATAATTGCCATAGAAACAGGAATCGAAGACGCCTTCTTATACACGATAAACTTACACCTAAAATACATAACAAGAACTTTATATGACTACAACTGCAATAGATTGCCACATATTCTAACAAAAGTATTAATGACAAAAGGGACTCCCTGGCATACAAAACTCCTGGATTATATGCAAAATTTTAGTGTACACTTAACAAACGAATTCACTCGTAGGTCATTGTCTAATAACTGTGTGGAGCTGTCAGTGGCAATAAAACATAAACAGGTACAACATTATTTAAGCCAGGCAATAAGCATTGAAAGACGTATATACAAAGATTGTAACAACAGTCAAACACTAATATAGTGGATAATGACGGTACGAGGTTATCTGCTGTGGTGAAATCAGGTGAGCAGAATGAGATTATACACATTATGTAATATGAAAAAGAAAGAAAATATACGCCACTTTCTTGGCAGATGTCCAGTACTTAGAGATTTCAGATGTAGATACTTGGGGAAATCTCAACTAACAGAGAATGAAATTATAGACACTTTAAACGGTATAGGAGATGATAATAGGGAAAGTCTGGTAAATTATATAAAACTAGCTGTAAAATACAGGAAACTTATGATAAACGAATTTAACAATTAAGTATGTTGTAAATCTGTTTCTTTCCAATGCAAACATTGAGTGCCACCACTACCTTTTCTTGTTTCATCTCTTTTTCGTTCCTTTTTGAATTTACTCACTCACAAATAAACCTTCTTAATGTACGCAAGTAAAAACGAGCCTAAACACTGATTCTCCCTGAAGAACATTCCTTAACAGGTTATGGGCCCAGCGACGTTCTGTGAGGTGTTTTTCAAGTAAATGCGTAGAAAAGGTATACAATGTATCCAAGACGGCTGGTATGTATCAGATAGACAAGCTGGAGGAGGCAAACTACTGGTCATGGAGCATACATGGAGTGTGCTTGTGCACGCGGAGCTTTGGCGTTTCACGTCAGGCGAGCTCAACCATGAAAACCCTGGTGAAGGTGTAAATTGGACGGTGCTTGATCAGAAGGCTTTGGCCATGATTACGTTGAGTGTCAAATCTTCACAGCTGGGGTAAATTAAAGATTGTACATCGGCAAAGGATGCATGGACGAAATTAAAAGATGTCCATCACCCGAGTGGTCCGGTGAGGAAAGTGTCTTTATACAAGAGATTACTTTACCTCAAAATGACGAATAATCAGAATGTGACCGGCTACTAGAATATGTTTGGATAAACTGGCTTCAGTAGGCATCGAAATAACAGATGAGTTGGGCTCAATCATTCTCCTTTCAAGTTTGCCACAAGAGTACGAGAATTTCGTTGTCGCCATTGAGTTGCGAAACGAGTTACCAACGTTCGACATTCTCATCATAAAGGTGAATATTACATGATTCAATTGTGGACAGCAAGGGCATATGAAGAGGCAGTGTCGCAGCACAGCCGTCACAAATGAGAACAAAGAGCACGACGTAATGAAAAAAGAACAAAAGCATTGCAGTTTGTTAGGAGCCTTACATGCCGTTACTCTCGATCGCTCAACATGATGTTTGGGCAGCGGGGCGACCAGTCATATGTGCTGCGAGAAGGGCTTGTTCCGAATTTTCACAAACATACAGAAATAATCGGTTCGGTCAGCGACGAATTTGTGCATGCGGAGGGAATAGGCGAAGTGTTGACAAAAACGCAGTTTTGTGCATTGGAACTGATCGACGTGCTTCATGTCACAAATATGAAAGGCAATTTTATGTCTGTGAGTAAAGCAGTAGAAAACGGTTGCGTCGTTAATTTCGGCAGCAAATGAGCAAATGTAATACAACGCGGCGAATATATTTGCGTGTAAAGAATAGTGTTTAACGGCAATAGAGACAGACGGATTTTTGTGACATAGCAGGTTAGCGGAAATTTCGAAGGAGCAAATGGTAAAGGGTATGGATAAGGTTGACGTTACTTGCAAAAGACCATGTAAATCGTGCACGGTTAGCAAAATTCACATGTTACCATTCAAAAGTACCAGTGACAATCGCGCTATGGCCCACTGTGGCATTTTCGATCAGAGTTCAATAGGAGGTTCAAGATACTTCATAACCATTATCGATTAGAAGTCAAGACGCATATTGATATACTTTATTAAGAAGAAAGATGAAGTTTTCGAAAAATTTGTTAATTTCGTCGAAGCGACAACGGTCGCGAATACATTAATTAAACGTTCAATGGTTTTCTTAAAGAAAATGGCATTGCAAGACAGCAAACGACGGTGTATACACCACTGCAAAATGGAGTTGCGGAACGAGCTTATCTGAGGAACAGATCACCAACGAGGGCGTTAGTCGACGAGACACCAATGGAGGCCTGGACCGGTAAGAAACTGAATGTAAGTCATTTTAAAGTTTTTGGCTTCGTTGCAGTGGCACTGGAAAAAGGTCATCAGAGAATTAAATTTCAACCAAAGTGTAAATAATACCATATGGTGGGGTATTCAACATCAGCAAAAGCGTATCGGTCGTATGACGCAGAAAAGAGGGTGGTTGTGGAAAAGAGTGACGTACTGTTTAACGAGGATAGCGTTATCAGAAAGTTTGATAGCGAATGTGCTACATTTGATTTATCTACAAGAAATGAAGGATTTATCTTGGTGCATTGCTTGCTAGCGACGTACCGATACCAGAAACGTACGAAGAAGCTATTAACGGCATACACGCTTCGAAGTGGCACGAAGCTACGCGGAAAGAGTACGAGTCCTTGATTTAAAATTAAACTTGGGAGATCATGGATTTTCGAAAAAACCAAAAAGCAATAGATTGCAAATGGGTTTGCAGTGTTAAACGTGGCATTAACGGTGAAGTTGGAGGTTTTAAAGCACGACTAGTTGCCAAAGGATGTACTGCTGCGAGGCAGTATAGTGTAAACTATCTCGAACCTTCTCACCTATGTGTCGAATGGAACATGCGCTTATTGTTAGCCATCGTTGCAGAATTACTTCCACCAAATGGGCGTATGCACGGCATATTTAAATAGTAACCTTACCGACACTGAGTATATTAAGCAACCTGAAGGTTTTGTTTGTGGCAGCAAATTGGACAAGTGTTGGGACTACGAAAGGCCATATATGGATTGTGGCAGTCAGGAACGGAGTGAAACTCCAAGCTTGATAATGTCTTGCGCAAACTTGGTTTTACCGCATTGGATAACGAGCCATGCCTTTATTATTATTAATTATTATTATTATTATTATTATTATTATTATTATTATTATTATTATTATTATTATTATTATTATTATTATTATTATTATTATTATTATTATTATTATTATTATTATTATTATTATTATTATTATTATTATTATTATTATTATTATTATTATTATTATTATTATTAATATTATTATTATTACTATTTTTATTATTATTATTATTATTATTATTATTATTATTATTATTATTATTATTATTATTATTATTATTATTATTATTATTATTATTATTATTATTATTATTATTATTATTATTATTATTAATTATTATTATTATTATTATTATTAATTATTATTATTATTAATTACTATTATTATTATTATTATTATTATTAATATTATTATTATTAATATTATTATTATTACTATTATTATTATTATTATTATTAATTATTAAACAAGTTATTGCACAATTACAAATTGTACTTAACTTAATTTTAAGGAAGCAGTAGCAACTAAGGCCTTAAGCTTACCTACATGTAAAGGCTTATTCCATGCATCTTTTGTGAACAGTTTTGTAACCTTATGATTAAATTTGATGAAGTAGTTTTGCTTTATAAAAATATTTATAGAGTTATAATTAAATTTTATGGAATAGATTTGTAGATTTAAAAAAAACTATTAATTGTGATGTGAGAGACGGTTAGGTTAACGTTACATGACTGACAAGTTGGCGTGGTTGTATTTTTAAGGGTGTGACTATTGGTAAGATTTGTGTAACCTAAGCGAAGTCTTCAGAATTTAACAATGTCGAAACGACCAGGATATTTTTTGCCTTGGAGAATATAGTGTTGTATGGATATGTTGTTCCTGTTGAAGGTTCTGTAGTGGAGAGTAATGTTATGCTAAAGTGTCGTCTGTATTCGTTACAAATATTTTTAAGATGTGTTAAGATCTGCTAAGTTTTTATTAAATTTATAAATTAAGGGATATAGGTAAGCCACTTTAGCGGTCTTATCAGCTAGTTCGTTACCTGTTATTTTGAAATGGCCAGGAACCCATATTAGTAGGATTTTCGGGCTGTGGGATGAAATAATCTTTCTAATCGATGTTGAGTAGAAATTATGATTATTGGTATTGGCAATGGCTTTTAACGAGGATAACGAATCTGTACATATGGCAAATTTTCCTTTTTCCTTTGGAGCGTGTTCGCAAGCTGAAAGTATGACCGATATTTCAGCTGTAAATATGGAAGAGAAGTCGGGAAGAAGTTGACAACTTATAGTGTCGTCAGCAGTGGTGACACTATAAGATATTCCTGTGTTAGATTTTGAGCCATCTGTGAACAAGAATTTATAGGAACTAAGGGAGGGTTGCAATTCTAGGAATTTTTGATTGTAAATAACTGATGGGGTGTCAGCTTTGTTGGAGGTGTGGAGAGTTAGGTACAGACAAGGGTTATTGAAGGACCAGAGAGGGGAAACTTGCTTATTTAAAAAGCAATTTGAATAATATCTTTCATTTAATAAGAGCAATTTGAAGGAACAGATTCTTACTTTTCTCGATAACGTTATGTGTAGTTGAGGGGATTTTTGGCTGTATTTTTGATTTTCTAATTTTGTTGAAAATGTTTTCGACAGGTGAGTGTTCTGAGGTCATAATAGTTTTGAAGAGTTTACCTGTTTCTAGAGGTATTCTTAATTTATCGGCATTAAGTTAGCTTCGTAGAGAAGGTTGTTGATTGGGGTAAAACATAAGGCCCCAAAAGCAAGTCTGAGGGCAGTGTGATATAAGGTTTTAAGTTTGCGCAATGAAGATTTTGGGGCATTCCCATAGAGTTGTAATCCAAAGTCAATTTTAGACATAATTATACTCTTGATTACGTAGATGATTGTGACAGTGCTGCAATTTAATTTGGTGCTTGGCAAGCATTTTATTATGTTGAGTCGTTTGCCTAACTTAAGTATAAGATTGCCTATCTGTTTGTTCCATCTGTACTTGTTTGTGATCGTGATTCCAAGGATTTTTAATGAGTCTACATTATCAAAGCGAATATGTCTGATTGTAGATGGAAGGAGCATAGTTTTTTACGGTAGATGTGCAAGTGTTTACGTTTGGGGACAGACAGGGATGCGCCTGAATAGTTACACCAAGATATGATGTCAGTGAAGGGGGGACTTATGTTTAGTGTGTTGGATTTTTTGTTGATCTTTTTTATAATTGTGTAGTCGTCGGTGTAAGCAGTAAGGTCGAAGGTTTTATGTAATCCAATTATTCTGTTGAGTTTGTTATACGCTATAACAAAGAGAATGACTGATAAAGGTCAACGCTGGGGTATGCCATTTTCTAGAGATTGGGGTGCAGAACGAGAGTACTCAGTTTGACCAGAAATTTTTCTGTTTAAGAGAAAGTTAGATACATAATTAATAATTTTGGGACCTATTCTCCATAATTTAAGTTCGTCTAATATGGAATGGATTCCAATCCTTTCAAACGCTTTAGCCAAATCTAGGGAAAAAATTGAAAGGTGATTTTTGTGGAGAGGGGGGAGGTAGTTTGAAAATCTATGATAGCTAGAGGTTCAAGTACCGATTTCCCCTTTCTGAATTCCATTGGACGGCTGTCGAGACAGTTGCAGGTAGTTGCAATCCACCAAAGCCGGTTTGAGATTATTTTATCGAGCACTATCGATATGCACGAATTAAGGGATATGGGTCGGAATCGATTGAGGTTTTATCAGAGTTAGGTTTGGCTATTGGGATGATGATGTTAGCTTTGCACTGTTGGGGGATGTAGTTGTTGAGTATGTTGTTGAATACGGCAAGAAGACAAATACTGAGGGACATCAATAAATGTTGAAGCTGGGATAGTTAATTCGGTCAAGACCGGGGGTTTTCCTTTCAGTTTGTTTAGGGAGATTTTGAGTTCAATTAAGGGTATGGGCTTTTCTAATAGCAGCGCTTTTTCGGAAGGTGAATATGGTATAGCCGACGAGGAGGCTCGCTTGTGCTGACGAAGTCATTGAGAAATTGGTGTCACAGGAAAATTTAGACCAGTGTTTGCAAAATGTTTCGCAAATGTCGTTTTTGTTGGTTAAGTTTTGGCTAGGATTGTTAGGGTCGGTGAGGGAATGAATGGAGTGCAGTGTATAACGTCCGCAGAATCTGTTAATGTTTGACCATAATTTGGAAATACGGGTGTTAGGGTCAATGTTAGAAGTGAACTGATACAAAAAATTTCGTTTTTAATTTATATTTCGCGTTTAAGAAGTGCGTTGGCTTTTTTGTAGCTTATTATATTGGCAGTAGTCATGATGCGTTTTAATTTTGTGGCCAGTTTGCTTTACTAGTGAGGAATTTTGACCTATATGACGGGGTATTGGGGGGGCTGGGATGGAAGAGATCTATATAAATTGGGAAGTGGTCACTGCCATATAGGAGTGGGTCTGTGTGCCATTTTGAATCTAAAGAAAATATTGGTGAGGCGACTGAGAGGTCTATGTGTGTGAATGTGTGGTTGGTGCTGAAGTGGGTAGGAGAGCCATTGTTTAAAAGTGAGAGAGGAGATTGATTGATGAAAGTAAAGAGAATGTTCCCTCTGGTATTGTTGAAGAAGGGACTAGGACGGACTGGGACCGGAGATTAGTGAACGCTTAGGCCATCACTCTTGTTCACCGCATCTGCTCTACATACGAGCTACATGATGCAGCTGAACAACTCATCCAAGTGCTCATAGAGTCTCCTAAGCAGAGTAACACTAATCGCATCACGCATATCAGACATTAGGTGTCGTGGTGGAATGAGGTGTTCTCGACTAAAAGACAGATAGTAAGGAAACTATTCAACAGAGCTAAATCTCACTCCCACTCACCACAACGTAAGCAACCGCTACAACAACGTTTGCATCAACAGCAACAACAACCTTCATCTGCATCATAGGCTACCCCATGACTTTAGTAACAACACTGCACATATCTCAGAGAAAACTAGCAATACCCATATCCACCAAAAACGGTAATTCTAACTCTAATTGTCTTACAGCGAGAACCGAAACAACCTCAGCTACGCCTCAACTCATTCGCCAATAAAATTAATACGGCAACTCTCCTGCACAAAGAGGAGATGGCGAAACCAAAAGGTTCTGTAATACAGACTGATCGCTACCCGCAGATTAAACGAAAACGTAGTCCGCAAAAACCAAGCTCTGCTAACAAATCCAAGCAACTAAACAGCAGTACAGCCTCAACCCACGAAATCGAACACAATGGTACGAAAGGATATAGATTTGCCATTCTAATGAAGACAATGACGTCACACACAAAGAAGCGGCCCCAATTGTCAAGCAAACCAAGCCTCCCCCAATTTATATTAGTGAACGCAGTTCAAATAATCTTGTCTCTCAACTAGCGCAACTCATCGGCAACAACTACTTTCACATTGTTCCGCTAATGAAAAGCAATGTACACAAAATTAAACTGCAAATATACACTGAAAATAGTTACAGGATGGCTTCGAAATTCCTCAGCGGTGCCAACAAAAACTTTTACACTTATCAACTTAAGAGCAGCAAAGGGCTGATTGTAGTCATAAAAGGAATAGAAGCTGGTGTTGATCCCATGGAAACTAAAAGTGCCCTTGAGGGAAAAGGTTTCCCAACTAAGGTTGTAATAAACATCTAGAATAGAAGTAAGGTTCCGCAACCCATATTCAAAATCGAGCTCTCTCCTGAAAATAAGCCTGCGAAGGGAAACTAGATCCACCCGATATACAACCTAAAATACTTGCTCCATCGCAGAATCACAGTAGAGGAACCTATCAAGCGCACAGACCCTGTGCAGTGCACAAACTACTACTCTCGGTCCGTGTATCTTGTAGAGATCTCCATGAGTCCCCTAGTTGCCGTGTAAACGAAACAGAGACATCATCAAAACAATGCGCCAAATGCAGGGGTAATCACACTGCAAATTACTGAGGTTGCCCAATTTTCAAGGAACTGAAAATTCGGACGAATCATCGCAAAATAAAAAAAAACAATCCACGCACATTCAAAAGTACCATATCCATAACATATGCATCCGTGTTGCGACCTGAACCTCAATAAATACCCAACACAAAGCCGGAGAAAATAACAAGCAACACACTCCAACAACCTCAGAAAAGTGAACCGCCACAATATTGTGTAACCCAAACAACTCGACCTATACCACATAGCACTCTTAAACAAATGATTGCTTGTTTTATAAAATACATGTCTCAGAGTACTTCAGTGATGCAAAACAGGCTTCAGGAGATACTTAAACCGCAAAGACTTATCCTAGAAAAACTTGGTATTGCGTATCGAAACACAAGCTTGAGCTCACAAAATACCTTTCCGAAACAGAAACTGATATTTTATAGCTTTCTGGAACGCACCCTACAAACAGGTACAAATTTGATATATCAGGCTACTACTTTTATTACACCAATCACCCCATGGCAAAGATGGCAAAGCACACGGCGGAACGGATATACTTATTACAAAGCAGCTAAAACATTACCAGTCAGTATTATACTCCAAGAACTATATGCAAGCTCGGTCGATTTTCATCGAAACCTCAACTGATTTTCGATTTCCGAATCATATTTCAAGCAGTTCTTGGATACCCTAGGGCGTACATTTCTTGCAGCAGGAGACTTCAATGCTAAGCACCCCCACTGGGGCTCTCGACTTGCAAATCCCAAAGGAAAAGAGCTATACAAAGCAATAATAAACTCAAGCAACAAACTCGACTTTGATTCTCCGGGAAGGCCTACATATTGGCCAACAGATCCGAGGAAAAGCCCCAAATTAATCGACTTCGCAGTAATTTGCAACATCTCTCGAAGTGTGATTTCAACTGAAACTCAAGCTAAATGAAACTCACCTACTGAAGCACCCCACAAAAAGTACTCACTCCGTTATGCTTAGTTCATGGAAAACTCAGGTATAAAAAATACGTCACCGCCCATATTTGTATGAGACCAAAACTTGACACCGAATCAGACATTGACTACTCACTAAACCATTTTAACTCAACCATTGCGAGTTCTGCCGTTGCCACGACACCGAAGGCACACAGTGATGTCAAGAAACCTGTATTAACTAGAGCGGAAATTGAACGCCTAGTATCAGAAAACGCCGTCTACGACGTGAATAGCAGTCTAGTCATTCCCCCGCATCACTTGACAGATTCAAAAGTGCTAAAAAAAACTTTTAAGAAATGCTCTAAAGAAGAAATGCACATACAATCCAAAGCCACTACATTGAGAACCTCTCACCAACGAGCACTACGTATTCGATTTGGAAAGCACAACACCTCATGAATCCTCCAATAGTAGTTGATTGCCCCATATGAAATCAAAGTGGAAACTGGGCTTGACTTGATGTTAACCACCTCAAATTCGATTTCCAACCAAACATGCCTAGAAACACATTCCAGCTTCCCCAGCTGCCATGCACTTCGTTCCATACTAGCAGCATACTTAAAATTTATTCAAATGAGTTAAGTGCGGTAATTCAGAAGGAATTAATCCCAACGAAGGCGCCAGGGCACGACCTCATCACCCCAAAGATGATTATTGAGCTACCGAACTGCGCTATATCATTCCTTGCAATGCTTTTTAACGCAATAATTATAGTGGGTTATTTTCCAGCTTCATGGAAGAAGTCAGTAATAATCTTGATCCCTAGAGTAAATAAAGACACATCGATGGTCTTCTCATACCGGCCTATAAGCTTGCTCCCGATGTTGCCGAAAGTATTTGAAAAAATGTTTATTAAGAAACTCTCCCCACATTTAAACAGGAATTACATTATCCCCACACATCAATTCGGCGTTAGAACACAGTACAATCGAGCAAGTCAACCGAGTCACTACGGAAATCAGAACTGCATTTGAACACCGAGAATACTGTTCAGCTATATTCATTGACGTTGCTCAAGCTTTTGATCGTGTATGGCATGATAATCTTATTTGCAAAATAAAAAGAATGCTACCACAGAACTCACACAACCTACTGGAATCATACCTCACAAAATGCTATTTGTAGTGAGATGCTAACATTTTAAAACAAAGGAGTATCACATCAATGCTGGCGTTCCACAAAGCAGTGTTCTCGGTCCGCTGTTATACGTCTTATTCACCGCTGATATACCTGCACTCACCCAGCTCCTGACATCAACCTTTGCAGATGAAACTGCAATCATCTATCGCTCATGCTGCCCTAAAAAAGCGGCAAAAGACCTAAGCGACCACCTGCAACTTGTCAGGTGTCACTAAAGGAAGAACGTCCTTTTAGAAGTACGTTTGAAGCAGAATTTAGTGGCACGAAGGAACAAAGCATGCGACTAGGTCTTTTATAAATGCAATGGGCACATATACAAAAATGAAGAAGCGTAATAACATATCTGCTGTGAGTTTTATGAACTGGGAATTTTTCTATGTATTAAATGATGTCTTTGGCAGACACAATAGCGTTCAGGTGGCAAGTGAAATGATGGAAAAAAATCTTAATAATGAAGAAAATGTTGGAAATTAAAAAGCATTGTGTTACCGCCATAAATTAAGATAAGAGTTTACGTCACTTTTTGAAATGGCATTGTTGCCATGCCTCGTTACATAAAAGACCCGTATTACCAGAGAGAACTAATTCATATAGAGCTCACATTTCTCTATTAAGGTTTTCATTTTTTTTCTGTTTCTCCCTTAAATTTTGTTCGAAAAATCGAACGTCTGAGATAGCGTACCTTGCCATT
The DNA here is from genome assembly GCA_035041755.1 of Cacoxenus indagator. Taxonomy (NCBI): domain Eukaryota; kingdom Metazoa; phylum Arthropoda; class Insecta; order Diptera; family Drosophilidae; genus Cacoxenus; species Cacoxenus indagator. The sequence goes on from JAWNKX010000328.1 coordinate 138,643, forward strand.
TTCGGTGTTATTTCTGTGATAAAAATGTACCGCTGTTTGACTTATGTATAGTAACATACTTCTGCTGTGCTACGTAAGTTGAATAGTAAAGAAACAAACAAAAACACTGATATACTCAAATCAGCGAGCCTGAATTATGGTGAGTAATTAATTACGAGAAAACCAACATTCAACCACACATTCCCACGCCGATGCGGTGCAACAAATACTTGCGGTTCTGACACACGTACAAGGTATGCCAAAGTGAAAAAGCCTGCATAAAGTGTGGAAAGAAAGACCACGTAAAAAGGGACCTCCATGAAGTGTGCAAAAACGAATCCGAATGCATCAACCGCAACATAAACAAAATCACAAACAAAAACCACGCATCCATTGACAAAAAATGCCCAGTCTATATAAAACAACAGGAGATAATCGCCATAAAAATAAATAACAAGGTTGATAACAAAGCGGCCTAGGACACATACAACCGCACACACCCAACCAACCAGAAAAGGTATGCATCAACACTAAAACAACCAAAACCAATAAGCGCCGAAAACCCACAACTAACCATTTACACAGCCACAAAGAAACAAAATCTAATAACCTACGAAGACATTAGCGACCTCATCATCGACCCTAAGCCAACCACAGCCCTAGCTGCTAAACTAAGTAACAAATCACCAACAATCTTAAATAAAATTACTGCCGCGCAATACACCGAAACGAACACTTAAACAATTAATATCCAACACTAAACAAGGTAAACTCAACTCTCAGGCTGTCATAGAATACTATGACAGTTCTGATTTAATGGAATAATAACTTAACAACAACCAAAACAATTTGCCTGCGCCTGGCTGACGGTGTGTCGCACACTTCAGGGATCTTTTCAACAGATTATCCCCGACACATCGTCAGTCACCCGGTGGTAACCCCGTCCTATACCACAACCCATCATTCACTGTAGTAAACCTTAAATAAACCATTTCCCCTACCAAACTAAACTTTAATTTTACTCCACTACAATGTCTCTTAAAATTATCCAATGGAACATCAAAGGATATACAAACAACTACAGCGACTAAAACTAAATTCACACCACCTCGTATAACGATTGACGGAGCTGACGTAAAAATTGAAAATGTAGTCAAATACCCAGGATTATATATTGACAACAAACTCATCTGGAAATACCATATACTTAAAAAACGGGATCAAATCAAGCTGAGGATTAGTCAATTATATTGGCTGCTCAAATCAAAATTAACATTAGAAAACAAAATACTGATCTACAAAGATATTCTAAGACCAATCTGGACGTACGGAGCACAAATTTAGGGAACGGCCAAAAAATCAAATACAGACAAAATACAAAGACAACAATCAAAAATCATTCGTATGATCACCAAGGCTGGGTGGTACATAACTAACGACGATCTGCATCGTGATCTTAATATTCCAACAGTGACAGAGGAGATTACAAAAATAAGTCGTATCTACCAGACGAAGCTTACCCAACACTCAAATGTTGGTGTCAACCTCCTACCAATACATGAACTTCAATGCAGACGCAGGTTACAGAGGACAGGGCCAGTGGATCTGGTAGAATAAATTTGAAGCTATATACAACACATATATCAATACCTCTTCCTTTTTCTTTTTTGTTTAATGTTGTTTATTTTTGTATTTTATATTTTTATTTCATTTATGTTTATTTTACTTTATTTTGTTCTACAATTGTATTAATTTAATTTAAATTTATATTATTTTTGTTACTATTTTGGTTTTTTTCCCTACATCCCTACAAAAAAAAAAATTTGTGAAAAGTTCTGTGATCTGATCATATAAGTTAGCTATAACCCTAAAATAACGTTTAAACTATGTACACGACGAAAATAAAAAAAACTACAGCGAACTTTTAACCATAATAAAACAACAATCCCCACAAATAATAACACTTCAAGAAACACATACATTCAACACAACTAACAATAACATACCCATCAACTACACTCTAATTACTAATGTAGCAACCAACAGCTTTGGCGGAGTCGCCGTTTTGATACACAATTCAATCCAGCATAATGAAATTACCATTAACAACAATTACGAAGCATTAGCTTTAGAAATCAAATCCAAACAAAAAATAGTGGTTTTCTCAGCATACATTCTGCCCGGAACTAGAAAATTCATTCAAAACACACCACTCCAACACTTCTTCGATAATTTTCGGTGACTTCAACAGCTGGCACTCAATCCCAACAAAGCAATTCATTGCATCGCCCAAAAACACAACTCACACAAATCCAACCATAATAACACACTCTTTTGCACAGCACTGGTCTAACCTATCTAAAGAAAAAAATTTGGACACGCATTTCATAAAAGACAAATACTCACCGACGTAAATCCACCACACAAGCACAAACACTGCACAAGCATTAGAAAACTATATAACCCTAATCGAAGTAAACTCGGCTCTATAATCACATAAAGGGTCAACCCCAGGACTTAACACAATCTCATACCCCATGATCAGAAACAGCTCTCAATCGACAAAAACCAGAATAATTGAACCCATCAACAACATTATCAACAACATCATACATAAATCCAAACAAAAGCAAACAAAACAGACATAACCTCATACCGACCCATCTCCTTATACTGCTGCCTAGCGAAAACATTAACAAACTTATCTTGAATAGAGTATGGTGGTTCGTAACCAAAAACAATCTGCTTCATCCCAACCAATTCGGATTTAAACGTGTCAAATCGGTTGAAGAAAGTCTGCTTTTCGCAGACCTTCTTATAACCCGATCGTTATCTGTCAAAAAATACACCTCTCTCATCACCATTGACTTCTGAAGGGCCTTCGATAAAGTCGGTATTCACACCATCATACACTCTACTGGAAGATTGAGCCAAAAATTATTAACTAAGACCTACCCCCTTGTAAACGGCATCCCACAGGGTTCACCAATATCCGTTATACTGTTTATTATAGCTTATATTAAATTAACCACTATAATTAGCTTACACAGAGAAATCCACTTCAGTGCTTTTGCGACGACTTCTTTCTAATTATCAATTAGATAATAAAAATATCAACTACAGCTTAGACACCGTTTTCTAAAACATACAAAGATGGTGCACCTACTCAAGTGCATCCCTGTCATTGCAAAAATTCCAACACCTACATATATGCCGCAAACACAATTGCATATGCAACATCTCACGCAACAATCTGCAAATCCTGACAACCTCCGCAGTAAAAATCTTCGGCCTCACCCTTAACAACAAGTGCAAGTCGGACACACACATCAAAACACTTATACCTGCCTAAAATTACAAAACCCAATATAATAAAATGCTTCGCCAGCAAGAAATTCAACTGCAACACATTCACACTCTTAAACATAACCAAAGCCACATTAATCCCAATAATTGATTAAACCCTATTCATATATGGGCACACGCAAAAGTCGACCCCCACTTAATGTGGCAATCCGGCTTTCTTTAGGAGCCCTCCGCTCCAAACCCATCAACAACATACTATACGAAACTAACACTCCTACAATCGAAACAAAAAGAGACTATATCCTATCTAAAATGTACAAAACACTTCTAAACTCCACAGACACTCCTATTAACAAATACATAAAACAACACTCATCACAAAAAACTCCTAAACTCACAACGGCCCTACGGTTTGCAGGTGTATGGCATAGCAGCGAGGTCAAGCATCACTAAGGTGAGAGTACTGCAGGCGAAGTCATTGCGAATGCTTACTGGTGCCCCTTGGTTCATGCGAACGGCGGACCTTAAAAACGACTTAAAAATACCGAAAATTGGCGATGTGATAAATCGTCACGCCAAAAAATATATAGAGAGGTTAAAAAATCATCCAAATAAACTAGCAAGGCGCCTTCTAAAACGACGTAGAATGGGAGGAGTTAGGTTGGCGAGACGGCTGAGAAGATCGCACCCTGTCGATCTCCCTATTATATCCTTATAATATTATTATTAAATCATTTCCCCATTTATTATTTAAGTTGTTTTGTTAATTTTTGTATATACAATTTAATTTAAGTTGTTCTAATAATAACAGAAAAATTATATATAAAGGAAAAAAAAAATTACAACGGCCATAGCAAGAATATTAAATAACCAAAAACCACAAGATACCAAACCCGCCTGGCTTCCCCCCCCCCCCCCCCCCCGATTCACTAATAAACACCTCACTCTGAAAGTACCAGAAAACTATTGTCGCCCCCACCATCTACACACAATACTTCCGACGAATTAAATCACAACTTAAAAACCACACCTTCACCTACACCGATGTATCACTCCAAAATAATATTGTAACCTACGCCATCACAACCGAAAACACCATACTCCAATATGGCATCATACCACACTACTCCTCAGTCTTCTCCGCAGAAGAAGTAGACATCCTCGAAGCAATAAAAGTTATTATTAAAAATAAAAAAAATAAAACTTCGTTATTTGCACCGACTCAGTCTCGGCAATTAACGCAATTTGTAACATCAACAACCACAATACGCAGCCCTACACCATAAGATCCCTCCTCATAAGCGCCGCCCCAATCAAAATTCCGTGGGTCCCAGGCCACTCTGATATAAAAGGCAACGAGCTGGCAGACAAAACAGCCAAAGCCACCCTAAACATGCCCCTTATCCTAACCCAGAACACACACCCAACAGACATTAGCAAATATCTAAGAATTAATTTATCAAACATCCTCAAAAAGAACATTACCAAATGCAATAAATGTTAACAAGACATCAACACAAACTCCCTATATACAGATGACTACTTAAAGAGACTAACAAAAGTAAAAGTCAACCGAAACGACCAAATCACAATCGTTAGACTCAGATTGGGACACACCAAACTCACTCACCTACACTACACCGACCTCAATACAACACCTCATTGCCCTAACTGCCATTCAACCACAAACTCCGACTTAGACCACATACTAACATCATGCCCGACAACCACAAGAACCAAAAATAAAGTCTTCCAAAATAATAATCCCAAAACCGCACTCACAAATCCCATAGAAGAAAACATTATCAAAATCATAACATACTTAAAAGTCACAGTAAATATCACAAAATTTAAGTCATACGACATGTACATAGTAACATTTTAAATTTCGTTTAGTCCTACTTCTTTAGTTACACTTACATTTACACTTACATTTTCATTTTTTACACCCACTTTACGACCACTGAACCAAGGGTTCATATTTGTTACAGACCAAACTCCTTTTTACTGCAGTCTCGAAAGTTGAAAACCCTCAACATCCTCCAAGAGATATCTGTCGTTGTGGAAAATCTTTAACACTTGGCCTTTAAATTTTTGTATGAACTTTTTGGACACGTTCGCGTTGCTATCAAAGTTTTGTATCATCACATAATATCCGACCTTATTTTTTTCGGTTGTATTCGTTTCCTATTTCCATGCTGTTCACTACGGCTTTGAGTGCGTGCCTGTAATTTCGTGTACGTGTCAATTATAACTGTAAGCAATGAATTTCAGACAGTTCTTTATATGTTCTTCAACTATACTTTGTATCTTAGGGAACCAGTAATCTTTTTGTATCAATGACGCATTTCATTGTGATATTTATTGAGCACGTGCACCCCATTGCTTTGGGGATATAGAAAAGTCATGACTCTCCTTATTTCCTATACAAGACTCGTACTCGTAACTTTGTAGGTCTAGGACTCATCTAGGTATTCTTAGATTCAATTCTTTTTATTTAAGGTAAGGGTTAACAAATTACAGTCTGTGAATATCTTAATTCGAATACCTTATAGGTATACTCGAAATCGTTGCAATGCAATTCTTATTGTCAGGGTTCTACCTCAAAGCTATGGTATATAGACTTTGCATCGGTGGTTTCTTTAGAATAATAGAATATTGGGTGGAACTCCCCATCTGCTTTTTTTTTTGTAATAAAAGTAATAAAATCGCTCAAAAACCTAACGCGCTTGCGTCACAATGTAATTCGGTGTCATGCCTTGGATCATATAATGCTAAACCTGGACCTTCAACCAGTTTTATTTTTAGGCATTCAAACGTTGCAAGTTCTTCTGATCGGAAATAAATAGTTTTCGTTTTCCGAGTCACGTCAAGTAGCGGTTTTGCAATTATGGAATACCCTTTAACACACTGTCGGAAGTAGAAGTATAGACGAAGCATACAAAGTAGAAAATTCGTGTACTTTACTCTGTATCGCGAAATTGGTGACTGTGTCTGTATCTTCCTCGCCAAGTTGTATCCCCTTTCCTGTGTTAGTATAACCCAAATACTTTACTTTAAACTGGAGAAACTCACATTTGTCTAAACGCAGCTCAAGTTTGTTTGCAACCAGGCGATTGAAAATCTTCCTTAAAATTTCCATATGCTTGTTTATATCCTTTGAGGCGATCATTATGTTGTCTAAGTATACTAATACCATGTCGTCTTTTACCATATTTGTAAATATTTTGTCTATGACTCTGAAATTTCGATAGTGCGTCCAAACGGCATTCTTAAGAAATTTTTTATATTTTTCATATAATACATATTGTATTTATTTAAAATAATTTTTAATTAGTTTTCTACTACCTGCAGTGGCAGCCAAACCTAATTGTATATAAAAGAAAAAGAAAAAATAATGTAAACCTATGACTTACAAACAACTTATAAAGAATAATACCTATTTACATATTTACAATTACTTATTTATATAAAGAAAATTTACTAAATTTGACAGAAGAAACTTATGAAAGGACCCTCGTAGGAAGATCCTGTGGGTGACACCTTTTGAGTCTTCTTTTTCTGGCTCTCGAAGTTAGTCGTCTCGCGAGTGCATTTGGGTGAGAACCAAGGCGCTCTAGATATTTCCCCGCTTGTGCCTGGATAACATCGCCGACTTTAGGCACCCTAAGATCCTATTCGATATCCCTTGTACGCATGTACCAGGGAGAATTGCAAATTTTTCTAAGCGTTTTAGCTTGAACAATTCTGATTTTATTCATATGCGACTTAGCAGCTATGCCGTATACTTGCAGCGCGTACTTCCACATGGGGCTTAATATTGTCTTGTATATTGTTGTCTTGTTATCCAAGGACAGCTTGGGGGACAACAGCCACGATATTTTTCCAGTTTTTGCCAGCACGGACCGCTGAACCATTGTTACATGTCTGTGAAATGTAAGTCTCCTGTCCAGTATGACTCCAAGGTATTTATGCGCAGGCTGGTGCTTCAGAGTAGAGCCTAGCAACGATATGCCAGGGCAACACAATGGCCGTGTGGCATACGTAACACAGGCACATTTCCTGGCATTGATGCCTATGTTCCAGTCTAGAGCCCACTTCTCAAAGCAATACACGTATTGCTGCAGACTCCGTGGCAACTTTTTTACTAAGACTTCTGGTTAGCACTGCAGTGTCGTCCGCGTAAGTTGCTATGAGTGCGTTTTCCTCATCCACTCGTATGACTACACTTGTTTTAGGCGTGTCTGCTGTATAAATCGTATACAGTGTAGGGCCTAATACGCTGCCTTGAGGTACACCAGCGCAGATTGGTCTTCTTGTTGATTTCTCACCATCGATTAGAACATGTAAGCTTCTGTCCGTTAAAATGCTCCTGATAACTTGGAACAGTTGAAGGGTAAGTAGGTTCTTCAGCTTGCTGAGAAGGCCTACATGCCACACCCTATTAAAGGCTTGCTGGATTTCCAAGAAAACTGCTACTGAGTACATTTTAAGTTCCATGGCATCTCAAACGAAGTTAACGGTGCAGCTGTTTCGGGGTGCCGTAATTTTTCCTAAAACCAAACTGCCACTTTGAAATTTTTTCTTTTACGCTTTCGAGTTGAAGAATCCGATTCAATATCATCCTTTCCATTATTTTTCCTAAAGCGGGAAGAAGACTGATTGGCCCATATGAGTCAACTTCAGGGGGTTGTTTCTTTGGCTTTGGAATCATAATGATTAAAGCTGATTTCCAAATCTTTCAGAAGTGTCCCAACCTTAAGATGCTGTTGAATATCCAAACTATAAACAATACAGCTCTCGTGGGAAGAAGTTTGAGCGTCTTGTTATCCAAGAGATCTTCGCCTGGGGATTTTTTGCACTTTAGCCTTTTAATTTGTTGATTCACTTCTTGCAACGTTATCGGGTTTGCTGGTAAAGCCATTTGGAATGGCGCGTCCAAATGCATTTTAACAGTCCTGCGCACGAGCTCTAATGAGAGATCAAATGGCTTAAATCTGTCTTCTAGGCTGCCCGCAAAAATTTCAGCCTTCTGTTGACTGGAATAACACCAACCATCTGCTGGATCTTTGATTGGAGTCTTTGGAATAGTCTGTCTCTTAAAGCAACTTGTGAGCTTCCAAAGAGAGTAGTTAGACGATGCGTCAGGACTTACACTTTCTAGCATGTCGTCGATTTACTCGTGTTTATGCCTGATTAGCACCTTTTGCAAACGATTAGACAGTCTTTTGTAGATCTGATGAATGCGAGTGTCTCCCGTTCTTGCGTATTCTTTCCGGACTCTTCTTTTTAGGTTCACCGATGTTGGTTTGGAAAGCATTCAAACCTTGGAGCATCATAGGAAGAGGCTAGTAAAATATTGTTTATTAAGACTTTGACTGCGTCTTCTATGTCTTCTGGGCTGTTTATCTCTATGTTGAGGTTTATTCTTCTATCCAAATCAGTTCTAAAAGCTTCAACCGAAGAGCCAGGTGGAAGAATGTGTTGCTTACGGGGCTTGAATTGCAGAGCTTGGAGAAGAGTTTCTACAACAGGCAGGTGATCCGAGGAGAGCTCATGCAGCAATTCAACGGAAAGCTTATTCCAAGCAATCACATTAACAATGAAAACAGAATGTGTTGTGTGTTATAAGAATAAAAAGTTGGCTCACCGGTAGCTAGAATTTAGCAAGTACTGCTGGTTATAGATTCTTGCAAGCATTTGCCGCGGGGACAAGATCTAATGTTACCCCACCATGAGTGCTTTGCATTAAAATCACCGCCTGCAATGAATCTACCGCCCATAGTTATTAACAGTTGATCAAAATCCGTTTTAGTCCAAGGTTCTCTGGGAGGAAGGTACAAAGAGGCTATTTTTACGTATCCAGCATTCATCAGCACATCTATACTAGCTAATTGCAACTGCATGCTAGAAATCGATTCATTCTAGTTATGACTAATACTAGAAAGATAAGAACGGCAGAGACTCCTTTGGATCTACCACTGGGATGATTGGCATAGGATTTATCATATCCTGGCAGGTATATTTTTTCGCCAAAATCACATGCGTTTGACCAACTTTGTTTTGCGTGCTCAGTATTTAGTTTTGCATTGTCAGCGTAGGAGAAGCAGCGTTTGGAATAAATTCCGCTTTAGTGTTTCTATTAGCTTGTTTATTTAACGTACTATTGTCCGGTAGTCCATCTATAGGTAATATTGCAGCTGGCTTTAGCTCAATTCTTACTTTGCATCCATTAAAGCTAGCAACGTGATCTTCACGACAATTGGCGCATATATATAATTGGTCGCTTTGAAGAAGCGAACATAGATTGGAGTTTGTGGCATGATCGCCAGAGCACTTACCGCATACTGAATTTTTAAGGTAATAGTTTCGGGTGTGTCCGAAGTCTTGGCATTTAAAACAAGTTCTGCCTCGTTTTAACGTTGTTAATTTGTTCGCCATCATCTTCGTTGATTGGTATGTTGCGCCAATCGTGTGTTCTTGGGCAATAAATGTTTAGAACCTCGAACCCACTATCGGAGAAGGTACGCTCAATAATTTGTTTAGGTACATTAGGGTGTATACCTTTTAACACCAATCTGAAAGGCTTATTTCCCTTGAGCTGGTGATGCCAAAACTCACAGTTATACTTCGTTAGCATATTTACCACATCCCTAAAACATTCGGCATTTTTAGTATACATCCGCGACATCCCGAATTTGGATGTACGGATATGGCAATCACCCGACAGGAAATAAAGTTCACGCTCTAGTTCATCCAACTTGTTAACGTGCGGCACACAGATAGCCGGTGGTTCCGGGACTTCGCTTCCCTGCTGCAAGCAGTCAGCATCTATTGCAATACTGCCTTCTCCCAAGTCTTGACAATTATTCTGTTCGTCCATCTCCATTAGAGCATCGGTGTCTTCAGACAACACAGCAAAACGATCACTGCGAGATGCCGCCACTGATGTGGAGGCAGTGTTGTTGCTTTTTTGGCTACCAATTATGTTTATTTTTGCCGGTTTAGTTTTTTGAATAGTTTTTGATGCTTTGTCTGCTCCTTTCTGTTTTCTACGGACAGAAACGAGTGGCACTGGAAATGGGCAGTCTTTTACCAGAGGCTCAGTGGTGACTACACAACTTTTGGTATTATATTTTATTTTTTTTTATCGACTTAGTAGGTACGAAATGACCACACACTGATCTCACATCGGGCAGGCCCAGGTATCCTTGGCTATATTAAACGCTGGTCTAAGGAATTTAACGACCCTTATACAACCAAAGTGCTCTACACCTCAAGTATTAGACCTATTGTTGAATATGGGTTTTGTGTTTGGAATCTTCAATATCAAAGGGATGTTGATTGTATTGAGTCTGTTCAAAAACAGTTTCTACTCTTTGCTCCCTAATGCGCGCCTTCCATCATATCGAAGTCGTTTAAAATTGATCAATCCTCCTACTTTATGTAGTCGTAGAATAATCCTGGGCGTGACCTTCATTCATAATTTTATCTATGGTAGTGTTAACTCACCTTTCTTATTGAGTTTGATAAATTTCGATATACCTGCTCGATTTACTAGGCATTAAAACCTATTAGCCTCGCCTTGTGTAGAACTTCTTACTTACAGCATGATCCCTTTTATGTCTTATGTAAATTTTTTAACACTCACTATGCGTTAGCTTGTCCTCCGACCTCTATCAATCTTTTAAAATCTAAACTATTAGAGACGTTAAACAAATTTTAAATTATTGTTGTTTGGTAAATTTTCTATAACAATTGAAATAATTCTAACACTTAATACAATCCTTGGTTGTGTTTGGTAGTAAAGCAACTGTTGATATGTGTTCTGCGTAATAGACACTTGGTCTGGTTTTGTTAAACCATTTGATTGCAGTGGTCAACCTCAACGACTTAGGAAAATAGTACTTTATTACTTTCCTTTTTTCTAATAGAAATAACTTTTAGTTAATTCTTAGCTGTAGTTTCAATTTTGCATGCTCAATTGTAAACGGCTGATGATGTTTTGTCTGTAGCCATGTGGAGCGTAGACATTAGCTTTGCTGTTGCATGCTGACCATTCACGCTTTTTGTCTATTCCTTTTCTTAGTTTGTACACTCAAAAAAGTGGGTGCGTTTATAGTTATGCACCGAAGCTTGTATGAATGAACATACATACAAACTTTACTACTTTTTTTTTTTTTATAATTAAATTATAACATTTAACGCAGTAAACTGCATAACACATTTGTCGGATTTAAAGAATAATGACGTGACAAAAAATTAAAAATAAAAAATTTTACTACTAATTTTCTTGTGATAATTCGACCTTTCCTTTCGGCAATTATTATCCTATTTGCCAAAAAACGCTGACTACGCTGTTCCTGTCTCATTGACTCATCGATCATATTATTGCCATTGCTACGCGCGTGCGCCGACCAACATTTTCATAGAAGCCTCAATGGCATTTTTTGGCCAAACCAAATTTGAAACACACTAAATTAATTTTATCGGTTTGATTTAAACTTTTTTCTATTATTTTCCTTTGACACTATTTCTATTTCGAATTTGTCATATATATCAAGGCAAACTGATGAAGGAATATTGATAAAGGAAAACAACTACAATGGTTTAAAAATACGGTCAGCAGAGTGTAATAAACATTTTTTCTCAATTTACTTTATACATATGCAGTTATATTGTTAGACATTTTCTATGTGAGAGTACTTACTTTGTGATCACCCATGCATACAGTTTTTCCTATCATTCCGTAATGGAATAATACTTGCTCTGAATTTCCATTGTAGTCCTGAATTAAGTCTTTAATTTGTGGGCTCATTAGAATACGATCACACCATGACGGACACCGTGTAGTCATATAATGAGCTGGCGTTTCCGGATCTTCTTCAAAAGGATATGAAGGAGAAAATGTAATTGGATATTCGATTAAAACCTCGTATAACGGTTCCAATTCTCTATCAAATTTTTTCAGCTAAAATTGATATTTGTTCATATTTTAAGAATGTAATTTTGTCAGATTGCCATTAAATTCTATTTACCCAATCATCTTTAAACTTAAGCTGATGGTCAATATAACTAAATGTTTTTTTTTCCAGTACGAGTACATTTTTATCAATCGAATCTCTGTAACTAATCTTTGTGCAACCACTTTTTACACTGTGAAAACGATGTAGTGTTAGAGTCTGCGTCAATTCCTAAATTTAGGGTATCATTAAGAAATGGAGAAGGTGAATTTATTTTGCTGATTTTACTTTAATCACTCCCGCTGTGTCACATCTAAAGTTGAAGTCACCGAACAAAAAATATGGAAGAAGTCCATTTTCAACATCCCTGTGAAATCTGCAATTAATCAGAATAACAATAATTAATAATTAATAAACAATAATAATTTTATAATTAATCAATAATGAATAATACTAATTTAATAATTAATATTTAATAATAATAATAATAATTAATATTCATAATAAGTAATAATAATATTAATTAAGAATAATAATATTTAGCAATATTAATTAATAAATAATAATAATTAATAATAATAACTATTAAAAAAATAATAATTAATAATAATAATAATAATAATTAATAATAATAATAATAATTAATAATGATAATAATCATTAATAATAATAATATTAATTAATAATATTAATATTTAATAATAATAATATTTAATAATAATAATATTTAATAATAATAATGATTAATAATGATAATATAATTAATAATAATAATAATAGTAATATACTTCTCTAGTGTGTATACGAGAGCTCTTCTTCTGGTTTTGCAATAAACAGATGGGAAACCCTCGCACGCTTCTAAATTGGATGCGTCATGGAACAAATGAATGTTGACGAAATCGACTGCGGTTCCAGAAATTTCCCAGCGCGTACGCATAAAACCTTTTCTGGACCATTTGCACTATTACAGGAGTGGAAACTTCTTTAGTAATAAGATTTAAAGGAATAAACAAGCAAACAAATATTGAGATTTATATGTATACTAGCAAATACACGGCATGTTGCTGCCTCTTTGAGATTCTCATTCGGTGTATAAATATATTATATGAATGTTTAGGTGTCCCAACTTGCGAACAGGCAACGTACAATTGGCCGCGTGAAACACACGAATATTCAAACCAGCAATAGTTAATGATTGCTTGTTCAAGTAGAGATTCTCGTTTTCCTCCGTTTCTGCAGCGCTTGGTGTATATGATCTGTTTTGTTGAAATTATTAAAGCGGTTAGAGACTTCAACTATTCTAGAGTTTCCCTGAAAATTTCATCTAAATCGATCCAGCGGTTTTGGCGTCTATAGTATATATCATCCTCTACCGCCGCTCCAAATTCAGATTCTGCAACGTCTGCTAAGAGTGTTAATTTCCACGGCAACCAATCTAAACCTCCACCAAAGACTCATAAAGTTAAAAGTTTCCAGTATTTGCAAAATATGCTCGATACCTTTGTCGACCCAGTCAACACTGATACAAGAACTTTTGTGAAAGGGGTTACTCGGATCTATGCCAAGGATCGAGACAACTATGCGTTGTCTCAAAGGGTTAAAATTGAGGATGCTCGTAAAATCAGGGTGTGAAGCAGTAGTTGGCTACACTGCCAGCTATTGCAGACAAACGCCCACAAACCACACATGTGCAAGCCACAACTCAGCCTTCTACCCAGCATCAGTCGATCAGAAGGTTGGTGTCAATGCAGGAGCAGATGACCCGCATGCAGTCCCAGATTCTGGGGCTGCTCACTGTGCGTCATTCCAGATGACTCCACTAACTATAAGTATAATGTGTTGGAACGCCAGAGGCGTATCCAACAGTATGTGAGAGCTTAAACGTTTCGTACAGCTGCATGATATCCCCACTATGCGGAGACTGGAATGCTCACCGTCGACTGTGGGGATCCGCGCGATCTAATGCTACGGGGCGTGCCCTGGTTGTTCAAGCTCTTGCAGCATCTATTAGCATCCTAGCTACTGGCACCCCAACACGATACTCAACTGCAATATCACAGCGCCCAGGCACATACCGCACCGTCAACTACAAGTGTCTCACCGGACTAACTTAAACTCTGATCACCTTCCCTTAATAATCTCTTTTAACATCACTGCCAGATGTTTCCCGCAAGTTGAACACCTCATCAGTACAGACACAAATCTGGAACACTTCAGGACTATACTAACAAACAATAACTGCTATGCTGAAGTTGAAATTAGCTCTGGACAAGACATTTACGATGCTATCGAGCTCTCCAACCTTAAGATATTTGACGCTGCTGCTGAAGTTAAATGCCCTACGGAACGACCGCCGCGTCACTTCAATATGCCATTCAACCTAAATGCAAGACTGAGACGCCTTCTTCTAGAGAAGCGTAGACTTCGTAAAATTTTCCAAAGTTCTCGTGACACAGACAAATCAAATTGGCACTATGCATCAGAGCTGCTCAGATCCGAGCTGAATAGCCAGCGGACACAGCAATTTGATTATTTGATGAAATACATGTCTACGCAGAGGGATGCTGAGTTCTGCTTATGGAAAGCCACACGCAACTCCACGAGACATCCTATTAGGCAGTTGCCAATAATAGATGAAAATGGAAGATGGTGCCGCTCTGATGCTGAGCGAGCCAAGTCTTTTGCCGCACATTTAGAACGTCGATTTCAGCCACAAGACCTTGTGCAGCCAGAAGAGGTAGGGGAAACTGAACGATTCCTGTCCATGCCCACACAGTTGGACCCACCTGAGAGGCCATTCACGGTCGTTGAAGTTAGGGCTGTCATTCGACGCCTGCAACCTAATAAAGGTCCAGGTCACGATATAGTGTGCAATCGCTGGGAACGGCGTGTAGGACTCACCGTACAAAAATTCAAATGATACAGGATTATGCTCCACGCACAATCACCGGATGTCCATGGTACGTCAAGAATAGCCGTACACACCATGATCTCAACATAGCCCTAGTTGAGGATGAAATAAATCTACACACAGGTAGATATAACAACAGATTAAGAAATCATGTAAACAGATTGGCTAGGAAGGCGTCATAAAGAGAAACATATGTAACTTGATGGCAGATCGAGGGACGGAATGCCTCACACCTCGTTTGCGAATCCCCTCACAACGCCTTCTAGTGGTATGGAGACCAAACAGACTTCTACGGTGTAATGGAAGACTTTGGTGAAAGTACTGGGAACTAAAGATATGAGGTGAGATGCCCTAATACTAGTTTAAGCAACTATCAACGAGTTTCGATGTCGACCAACGCAACGTTTAAAGGACTAAGATCTGAAAATTTGTACCCGGAATATGTTGACTATGCTGCAGACGGGAAAATGGCAGAGATAGCACATGAGTTAATGAGATACCAAGTGAATGTTTGCGCAATGCAAGAAATCATATGGAAAGAAAGCGGAGAAGTAAGAAAGAAAGCTTATTCGATATTCTGCAGTGATTCGGAGTCCCAAGCCCAAAGGGGAACGGGCTTTTACATCGATGGTAAAACAAGAAAGGCTCCTATGAATGAATTTTCTCTCTATCAACGATCGATTATACTACCTAAGACTGAAGGGGAAATTCCAAAATATTTCCATTGTAAATGCATACGCCTGATGAAAGTACTGACAATATTAAAAATAAATAATATGATGACCTCGTTTCACTTTTAATTGGCGACTTTAATACAAAGGCTGGAAAGGAGAAAAGCATAATCAAAGTTGTTGCAGAAAAATTTTCGCTACATGATACCACAAATGACAATGGAATACGGCAATGCAACTTTGCAGCCTTACACGGTCTATTTATAAGAAGCACCAGCCATAGACATCATCTTCAGACATGTAGAATACCAGGCAGTAATGCGGCTAACCAAAGTGACCATGTGTTCATAGATAGCAGGCATTCCACGTCAGTTTTAGATGTGCGTTCATATAGAGGTGCTTGTTGTGAATCGGACCACTACCTCGTGATGTCTAAAATACGCCAACGAATATCGAAAGTAAATGACTGTAAAAGTTATAAGAAATTAAAATTTAATGTAGAAGGCGAAATAAAAATAATGCACTGATAACTAAATATAAAAACATAGTAGAGAATAATATAAGAAATGATGTCGTCACCCTTGCCGTAGAAAGCGTTTTGAATATTGATGACCATTGGAATAAAATGAAGCATTTAGTCATAAATATCGCAATAGCTACGTTCGGCGAGAAAAGACCAGTGACGAATGAGTGGTATGATGAAGGCTGCAGATGAGATAAAACAAGAAGCAAGAAGAAAATATACTGAGAGAGCCACTAGAGCAAACTATGAAAATTGCCAAGAAAAGAGGAAAGAAGCTAAGTAACTTATAAGGAAGAAGAAAAAGATGTTTATGAACTAACAAGTTACGCAAATTGAGAAGGATTCTGAAAATAATTTTAAGGTCATGTATCAGAATATAAAGAGGTAGACCAAAGCCTTCCAGCCAAGGGCAACCAATATACGTAAGGGCAAGGATGGTTCGACAATTACTCATAGAAGGCAAATAATGAACAGATGGAAGGAGCACTTCTCTGAGCTACTTAACAGATAAAAGGATGAATATATTGATGACGAGAAACACCAAATATATACAGCTAAAACCTATGTCGAAGACCCAACCTTGGAAGAGGTAAGAACAGCTATAGCAAACCTAAAATATTGTCAAAGCAGTGGCGAAGATGGAATACCTGCGGAATTACTAAAATATAGTGGACAGACTCTGAACAATGAAATGCATACTCTAATTACAAGTATATGGCGTACAAATAAAATACCTAATGAATGGTTAAATAGCGTAATAGTACCTATACACAAGAAAGGCCATAAGGCCAAATGCCAAAACTATAGACATATTTCTCTATTAAATACTGGCTATAAGGTATTTACCAGCATTATATACCAAAGAATAAATGTCTACGCCGAAGAAATAATAGATGAATATCAATGTGGTTTCAGAAGCGACAGATCAGCGGTAGACCAAGGTTTTGTGGTGAACCAAATATTTGAGAAGTTTTATGAACACAATATAGACCTTTTCTGCCTTTTGTGGACTTTAAGCAGGCTTTCGATAGTCTAGATAGAAAACAAATAAAACTCTGCCTGCAAATGCTTTGTATTCCATTAAAACTGATAGAACTAGTTGTCTGCACTTTAGAGAATACGACCAGTAAAGTACTAGTTCAAGGCGAAGTATCTGAGTCTTTCAGAGTATTGTCCGAAGTGAAGTAAGGAGATGCTCTGTCTGCTCCAATATTTAATCTAATGCTTCATACAGTTATTAAGGAGATAAATTCAGATGGAAACATCTTCAACAGAGATTTCCAAATATGTGCTTATGCAGATGATGGCCAAAAGAGAAAATGTTCTGATCCGCAAAATGAAGCAGTGTGAAGAAAGAGCTAAACCATTAGGACTTAATGTCAATGCAGACAAAACAAACTACATGATTCGATCATCGCAAAACATAACTCGTAATGACTTGATAATCGGCGATTATGGTTTTAGAACGTACCTGAATTCAAATACTTGGGCTTCACGTTATCGGAAAATAAAGACTCAACAATTGCTATCGGCAAGAGAATCAAGTCTGCGAGCAGGGCGAACATTAAGTTGTTTCGCTCTAAAATTCTATATAAAACACAGAAAATGTAAATGTATAAAACACTAATACGACCAGTGCTTACGTACGGTACAGAAATATGGACATTAAAGACAAATGATACCAATCAATTATTGACTTTCGAAAAAAACATGTTAAGGAAAATATGTGGTCCATTGCGTCCATAGAAGACGGAACGTATCGAATCCGATACAACAATGAACTAGAAAACATTATCGGCGGCCAAAATGTTGTACGTTTCATAAAGGAAAAACGTATTAGGTAGATTGGTCACGTGATGGGGATGCCAGCAGAAAGAATGCCAGAAAAGGCATTTATAATGCGCCCATTTGGAGGAAGAAAACGTGGACGCCCAAGAAAAATATGGATAAACGACGCCGAAGTAGACCTTAACAAGCTGAGTGTTGGCGACTGGAGAGCTCTGAATAGAGTTAAAACGGAATGGAGGAAAATTGTTGATGAAGCTATGGTCCATACCGGACTGTGACACCTAAGAAGAAGAAGAAACTTGTCCACTCCACCCCCAATACAAGAACTAAAAATAAGGAATTTGAGACAACTAATGTCATAATCTTAGGATATAGAATTGTAAATAAAATACAAATTTTGTATATAAATATTATTATTATTATTAGTTATATACTATATATAGCTGCGCAAATAGTTCTATTCACCTCACTTCACTACTGCACAGTAGTTCCTAGCACTGTATTTCAGTATATACTATATATAGCTGCGCAAATAGTTCTATTCACCTCACTTCACTACTGCACAGTAGTTCCTAGCACTGTATTTCAGTATAGCATTAACAGCATATTAACATAAAGTTATATTTAAAGCTTTTACGTCAAAACAAACAATGCACCATTTGAAGAGCTTTCGATATAGTGCTTGACACTGCTTGAGATCTGGTATGAAGCAAAATATCAAAACAGAACAAGCTAAAGAGCAGAGAGAAGATTAGATCCCGACACTGATTCTGTACATCAACAGAGTTTCTGGCTGTTCAACTTATGTAGCGTAACATATTGCTGAACTTAAACTTCATTACATACCATAACAAAGATAAACAAATAAAGCTTGCATTAATTCAAATTCAAATAACTAGTGACGTGAATTCTAGTAAATTCTCGTGGTTGACCGCTTTTTAGTAAACCCATGTTAAGAAGTACTCAACAAAGGAAGAATGAAGTGCTGAATCTGATCGGTAATTATATGTGCGATTCCTCTGTAATTTGAAATATCAGCTTTATTTCGCTTTTTATATAGAGGAATAATGTAAGATTTTTTCCAAATACTAGGTAAAATAGAGGTATTCAAGGAAATATCAAACAGGTTGCAGATTGGTCTATGCAAAGCATTAGCACACAGCTTTAGAATACAACTAGGTACACCATCCGGACCCAGTAAAAATGTAGTGTTAAGGCTTTTAAATAATTTAAAACTGTATCATATTCGATTACCGGCATATTAAATTAGTTAAAATTACTCAAAGAATATGGATAGTGATTATTGAAGTTTTATATTTTTTTAGTAAAAATTAGTATATGTGCTTTGAAAAAATTTTGCAAAAAGATTCGAAATTTCTACATCGTTGCAACCTTCAACACCATTCAGTTTCATACAGGTAGGAAATGACTCCACCTTGCGCTTAGTGTTAATGGAATCGTAGAATGTTTTAGGATCGCATTTTATGTCCTCTTTGACACAGGTAACATATGACGAGTAGCGAAGAGTATTAAGGTGTTGAAAACTATAACGAAATATTGCGTAGGTAGCATAATCAACGGAAGAACCAGATGTTTTGAATTTTTTAAATAGTCTGTTTTTTAAGTTTTTTAATTGAATAAGATCGCGTGAAAACCACGGTGGTGTCTGGGTTTTACATTTAGGTTTAACTCTAGGAATACAAAGTTTGAAATATTTTTGGATAGTTCTATAAAAAACTGTGTTGCTAGTTCGACATTTTCGCAGGAATACAAATAGGACCAGTCAGTATTAATAAGCAGACGGTTGAGTTTGACGTAGTCAGTATTTTTGAAGCAGAATACACGTTTTTATGTAGTCTGCAAATTAGAGACATTATTAGTTTGACTACCGGACATATTAAGAATTATATTCAATTCGAAGGTGTGGCTATATGCATCCTCAGGAGTGAAAAGAGGATGACTTCTAAACAAGGAGTCAATACTGTCGGTAAAGACCAGAATTCGGTTTTTTCTATTTGTTACATAGTTGACTTGCTGAAAGGAACATGATTTTTGTTATTGCAATTCCCACCACCTACTTGTATTGGTTTTGGTAGGACTTTTAATGAATAAATAATAAATAATTATAATAATAACGAAAAAAATATTCGTTCGGGCTGTTAGAAATAAAGAAATAAATGCTCAATAAATAAGTAATATTGATTTAAAATGCATATTTTGCGCTAGGTATGTTCAAAAATCCAAGTTGAATACAGCTAATTCTACCTTGACTAGCGAACAAACAGAAAAAACAGCAAGCAACTGCAAGAGTCGCATGTGAAAACGATATCAAACCAACTGCGCTACTGCGAATACAGGAAAGACAAAGAAATAAATTTTGCCTTTGATCGCCCAACAACAAAGCGTGTGACATTTGTTTTTTCCTTATTTGCCGAACATAAGGGAAGGCAAAGAAAAAATATATGCTTGCGTGAATATGTATACTTTTAGCGTGCACGCAAATTTGAACTTAACAACGAAACACGAGCTCGGGGCCTGACCTCTGATAAATTTGGTACGACAATCGAAAATTTACTTTAGGACTGTGTTGTATAGTGGGGGGCGTGTGGGAAAAAAATTCCGCTTTTTTGCTACGCTCACGCAACAACAAAGTCTAGACCATTTGTTTTTTTCTTCATTGCCGATCACAAGGAAAGAAGAGGAAAGAAGACAACACAAAGTAAGGATGACGAAATTTGCTCTGCGCGACTGAAACTCGAACTTTGCGGACTGTGCGTATTCCTCGTACAGTCAAACATCCAAATCGCGAATCATCATAATACATAACAAAAGTTGAGTTATGGGGATATTCCAGTTATGGACGAAATATTGTATTAATTTTTCTCTATAAACGCAATTAATTCGAGTCATGGAGATATTCGACTTATAAAAGTTTGACCTATGAAAATTCGACGGTAGTTAGGAATTTCACCTGGGTTTCTTTGGCTGTTCAATGAATGTGCATTCACTGTACTTACTCCAGAAATGGATTTTGTTTTCTGCCACAACTGAAAATTGTCTTCAAGAAGTTATTCTTTTTATGTCTTCAACGCAACCAGCTGTGAATTTACCGACTTGTAAAACCAATGTGTGTAAACCAATGTGTGCAGCGAATGTGCATCCGGCTGACTTATTCTTTTTAATTCAAATAGCTAATGAACGTGTGCTTGAAATATAATCGTCTTATTTTCGAAACGATCTTTAAAAAGCTTGACTGCATGATCATAGTTACCTCCGCTAACCTCAAGGCAATCAATACCATGTAATTCGGCTTCCGATAAACACGACCTGAAATGTATGTTTGTACAAATTGTCAAGCGCCGAATCGCTGTCGACAAGTACTTCAAAAGTATTAAACCGACTGGTCCACTCTGTGAATTTGCCGGTGAACTTGGGGAACTGCAACTTAGGTAGCCTGGCTGCCCTGACACTTTGAGAATAGTTAAACATTTAAGTCTGTAACGTTTGCTCTAGCTGACCTGAGTGACGTCTTGCCTTAGACAAACAACTCAAGATCTTCGACTATGCTTCACTATATACCTTTTCGAAATTTTGCCTAATATCGAAATCGGCAGCATTTTCACTAGCTTGTTCGACTTCGCTTTGAATCTCGCTTAAATTCTTAAAAGTGGCTTCAATAAGACTTAATCGCGTTTCTAAATAGGATAGCACATACTCGTTGTTACGGACCAGAGATTTAATCGTCTTTCCTGGCCTGGTTCAAGTCAGCATTTGGCGTTTTTGGGGCCATCACTGCAGAGTGTTCCACTATTCAATTTTAAAACAAATTCCCAAAACTAAAAAAAACTATATGTACTTCTGTTATCGGTTTGTATCGAATAATTTGATTTACCGAAAAGGCAACAACAGGCAACTGCAGCATCAACAGTAATTCCAACGTTATAAAACAACAACAATAAAAACTATTATAATCGAAATTATTTGCTTCTACTGCCGTTCTGTCTCGCGCACTTGATTCACCACAAAAAACCAACAACACGCAAGGCCTAGCTAACGGCTTCGTATCAATTCCCCGTATATATGTATGTAGCTATTTATGTCTGTCGTGCGTATATACAGCCGAACTCACGCTAGAAACCGCTCGTATCAAATCAGTTATCGGATATTATGCCTTCCACAAATTTTATATGTTATAATTTTAGTACTAACTGGACCTAAATTACAGTGAGAGCAACAACAACAAAGTAATGTTCTGCTGTGGGAACCGTTAGTGGATATATATGTACGCACCATTTTCACAATTTTGCACTTTTTAAATAATTAAAAAGTGTGATAGATTATCTTTCTTAATTCACGTTAAATTGTATGAATTTGTTATTTATTATCCCCGTACATCGAATCAACACAATGCCGCGTAACAAAATATTGGTCACCAAAAGACAAGAAAAATGTAACTTACTGTGACCGCGTCGGTAACTGTGTAGCCTCCACACGATGAGACCCGCCAAACGTCAGTCCCACGACGCGTCGATGCTCTATATATTGAGCTCTTAGCCGGTTTTGGACCTTTTCCCCAGGTCCCTGCTCGGGCGCCAAAATCTTTTCTCCTAACTGAGTCCTGGCGCTTAACGCCAACCAAATATTCAAAATGTGGTCTTTATACTGAGACCGAAAATTTCCTAAAGTTGAATGTATTCCCGTCGCCAAATGATAATGCGTCCGCGTTGTAGCACTTCAATTTATTTTTATTTTTTATTTCGCCTTGGAATGTACCTGTCAACACAATTTGGACTCTTAGTACTAAGTTTGTACAATGTATAGAGGGATGACAATAAAGCTTATATGGTTACCCCATATAAGCGGAGGTAAAACACAGGTGGCTTTAGAATAATGTTTGTTATGATAATTTTTGAGTAGTTCTAGTGCTAAATATATACATATAAACGCTTGCTTATACTTTTGCATTCTATATAGCTTGACAGAATTTGTCACATTGGTCGGGAAAATCGAGTGGATCTTATGTATTAGGCTTTTGTACCAAACTTTATCAAAGGCTTTCTCGAAATATAGGAATAGTCCAATACAGAATTTGGTGTCATCTATATTGTTAAGTATTTCGTGGGCTACGCGGTGAATCTGTTGAACCATGGAATGATTACGTCAGAATCCAAATTGGTGGTCGGGTATTATTTGATTACGTCTTAGAAAAACGAGAAGTCTTTCACGTCGAAGTTTTTAAAAAAATTTTGACAGCACGGGAAGCAAGCTTATGGGTCTGTAGGAAGAAGCTTTTTTGTAGTCTTTCCCAGGTTTAGGAATACCTATTGTCTCGGCAACTTTCCATGCACTGGGGAAATGTCTTAGTCTTAATACAGCGTTAAATAAATTTCGTATGTAGTCTAGTACCTCCACCGGATATTCATTCAGTAATAGTCCGTTTATTTTGTCGTAGCCTGGGGCTTTTTTATGTTTAATGTCGTTGCAATTATTTCTTTCGTAGAGATCTTTTTTAGTGCTACAGTTAAATGACCTCCGTTCAGAGGCGGATCAATCTGCGCAAATACACTCTCGTAATAATTGGCTAATGTTGTAGCTTTCTCAAGGTCTGTTCTAGCCCATGTGCCGTCGTCCGATTTCAGTGGTGGTTGATGAATTGTCTTGTTTGTAATTTTTTTTTTGTCGCTTTCCACAGAGAATAGTCCGAGCACCTTTTCGGGACTAAGTTTTGGAGTTACTTTTCTAGTTGTTTTCGTTTTTTGTTCGATTAAATATTTTTTCAGTTCCTTGGTCGCTTTGTTGTAGTTTCTTTAGCAGATGGGGCTCTGATTGTTTGCCAAATTTTCTTAAGTTTTCTTTTTCTGTTGATGAGCCGTCGGAGAGAAAGCGTAGTGAAAACGCTCCGCTCTGTGCTCGTATGTGTAGGAGTCGATCATTGAAGAGAATCACTGCTGATTCTATGTCGCTATTAGTTGTAACTGAAATATTTAGGGGCAGCTATCGCTTAATATAATCTCTGTAAGTTTCCCAGTCAGTTACCTTTCCTGTGTATATAGCCCTCAGTAGGTCATTACCTTTTTTGTTTGACATTCTAGAGCCCCAAGCCGTGTTTTTTGCGTTGAAGTCTCCACCGACAATAAAGCGTGGTCCATGTGTTTGCAGGAAGTCATTATATTGTGTCAAAGTGATCTTGTGTTTAGGTACACTGTAGGCAGCTGCTATAGTTAGAGATCCCAAAGAATCTGTGATTTGTGTATTAGTTGATTGTATGTCTCTAAATGATAATTTTCGAGTTCTATATGTTTGATTTTGTTTTTAATAATGGCCGCTGTGCCTCCGTGGCCCGTTCCATGAGGGTGATTTGTAGTATAAGTAACGTAGCCGTTTATCTAAAAGTTATGTTTACGTGTTAGGTGAGTTTCAGATATTAGGGCGATGTCAATTTGGTTGTTGTCTAAGAATGTCTTCAATTCGAGTTTATGGTTATTGACTCCATTGGCATTCCATGCAATTATTCGTATTTTATCGTACATTTTTGTTGACGAATTTTGTCAATAGTGATGTCATGATGTTCATCATGTTACTAATTTGGTGCGCTAGTTGTTTTATTATGTGTTTTATTTCCGCCAGGTCGTTTGAAAATTCAATCTTATTTTCTGCGTTTTTATTGGTCTCGTTTTTGTTGGGTTCGATTTTGTTGTCCTTCTCATCTTTTTGTTGAGGTTGTACCTGATTTGTGGGCTTTTTATGTTTAGTTGCTGCTGTTTCGGTGTAAGGTAATACAATTTTAACTTTGTTTGATGGTTGTTCTTCTGCCTGATGGTCATCTTTTTTAAAGTCTTTCTCTCTTAGTGAGGGAAATCTTTTAATTTTTGGATGTTTGTACACTTCATATCCCTTATAATTGGTTGTCCGTGAGGCGCCACAAAGAGCGCATATAATTTGATAGGCACTTATTAGTTTACAGTCAATAGTCTTGTGCTTGCCGGCGCATTTTACACAGATCTAGTCTTTGGTCCAAAAATGTCTTGTGTGACCGTATTTTTGGCAGTTTGAGCACCAGGCTACCGTGCTTTTATGGTGTGGTGGCTCAAAGATGACTTTGGTGTCGAGAAAGGTGGTGATGTTGTATATTTCTCTATTATTCGCATTGGCTTTTAATTCGATGAAAATAGCAGCAGGGGTTTCTTTGTGAGTTTTTGTTGTACGTTGTGTGTATTAATAACATCGTGACCTAGTTCCGATAGCTCATTCTTTAGTTCGTCAAGATCAGCGGCGTAGTGCATATCCCTTAGTACTGTCTAGAAGCCCCGCTCCTCTTTCGGCTTAAAGGTGTAGTATTTAGTTTTGTTTTCCCTGAGCATCGTTACCACCGCCGAGTAGTTCGACGAGTCATTTGTCTGTATGCGTACTTCGTTGTTTTTAAGTGTTTTTAATATGTAGTTTTGTTGTATTGTATTTTTCAGAGCTTTGCTTAGGACGTTAATTTGTTCTACGTCCTATACGTGTATTAGTGGTGGTTTGTGAATTTTAGTAGATGGCCGAGGTAGATTTGGCGAATTAGAAGTTGCTTCTGTACCATTGTCGTTTTAAGTCGTTTCGTCTTGTCAGAGAAGTTCGAACCTATTTGTATTTGGCGCGCTCAGCCAGTACTTTTGCAGTGTTGTTTGTGTTGTCGGTAGTGTTTTGCTCCTACCTTTTTTTTACTATTGTTATTTTCTTCGGAAGTGTTGTTGGGAGAGAGCTTACTACGGTTACGTTTTGTTTTTGTCTCTTGTGGGTTTTGATTGGTTGAATTTAGTACTTGCGTGTTTGATGTTGTTTCTCTGATCAATGATGTTGCTGAAGAGAATGAGAAAACTGGCATTGTAGCAGAGAAAGTTGTCGTGGTCGTTGTAGTGAGGAATGAGATAGCAGCTGATGTCCGCGTTGTAGTTGTTGTTGTTGTTGGTGGTGGAAAAGAGGAGGGTGGCGTCGTTGGTGAAGCGCATTGTGACCTCCAACGTACCCCACGCAGCTGTTAGAGCGTGGGGTACGCCCATGCTGTTTTTTAATGGTGGCTGATATTGATTTTGCGTGCTGCGCACAGTCGGGGGACTGCGTTTGACAGGCATTCCTGAGCCCAGAACAGCCATTTTTTAATATTTTTGTTATTGATTATTTTGCCTTTGTTTTACTTTTTGTATTAGTTAAATTCAGAGTGCGAGAGCAGACGACCAATCGACTTATCACTTCACTTGCTCCGAATCGTTCAATTAAAGTAAAAGAAAAAAAAACTGCAAAATAATGCCACCAAAAAAAGCATTAATTTGAAAAAAAAAACATCCGAAGCAAAGCGAAAAAGCAAAAATTGAGCACTTGAAACAGAAGAACAATACGAATCTCGGCATGGAAAACAGCGTGCCAAGGGGAAGCAACGCGCCGGGTATACGATAGTATCAAATTAAAGGGCTTGTTGCAAGTGTCTCAAATATTTTTTTCATTTTTTTTTTTGCATAATTAAGTATAACATTTATTGCAGTGAACTGCATAACATATTTGTCGGACTATGAATAATGACTTGTATTGAGACCAGGAACGTTTTCATGGCTAGTTCTGATCGGGGGTGTCAATATTGTAGCGTAGGAAGTAGACCGATCTGCTGCACGTTTTGTTGAACTCTAACTTCATTACAAAATTTAATTCTTAAACCAAGTTGCACAGAGCGAGTAAGAAGGCAGAGTACACTCTGCCTTTTACACTAAATGAAAAATTACAATAATGTTCGTATCATTAGACCCACTCTAAGGCAGGCCCCAACATCCCGGCCCCGTTGACCAACAGGCAGAACAGCAAGCTTGTGTACTGGTCCTCGAATGATTCAATTCTTTGTTCGTACGTCGGCAAGACGCCCCTTCCTGTTGTTGCCAACAATAATTGAAACGATGCGGCCGAGGACCCATCGCTGTGGCGGGACGTGATCCTCATGCACGATAACATAGTATTCACCCGTACGGTTTCTGAATATGCTGGAACCTTATTAGAATCAAAATGACAAGGCTCATGTAATGCTCTCAGGGACTGTCCGATTACGAAATGACCTGGCCTCAATGCGGTTAAGTCGTTCGGATCTTAAGACGCAGTTGAGATATGACGTGAGTTTAAGATGGGCTCAACATCTGCGTGGACTGTGTTGAGTTCTTCGAAAGTAAGTCGTGTATTCATTAAGGTCCGATTCATCAGTCCCTTGTCACGAAACGAAAGTTAATAAATTCAGATGAGCAACATTTAATTATTGTTTGTTGGTTGTTCTAATTAAACAAGAATGCCATGAAATCATTCAATTTGTTGTGAGCACCACGAAAAATTGTGGCATTATCGCAAAAAACATGCCATGGAAGCTCTTGCCGGGCTATCATTCGCTAGAGCTTGACCACAAAGGCATCAGTTGATAAATCCGAAACCATTTCAATCTGTACGGCCTTGACCGCAAAGCATACAAAAACTTCGCACGAATGCCCAGGTACGTATTAACTGGGCCACAAAAGTCCACACCACATCTCGCAAAATCCTGGCAGGTAGAATCCTTTCACTTGTTGCTGCACCCTCGGACAATAGCGAAAGCAATGCATGAATGACCGTACCACACGACGAGCTAGACTGCCAGCGAGGATGATTCAGAATGTTTGTCGTAGTAGTTCAACTAATATTTTAGGACCAGCGTGATAATTCTTAGGATGTAAGTGTATTATATAATGTACGACGAATTTTCCATTAGGCGGCAATATTATGGGGTGACATTAAGCTTCTGGAATGTCAGCCACCTTCAGGCGTCCACCAACCTGGAGCAGTGAAAATCCATCGATGACCTCCAGGAACGGATTCAAGAACTTCAGTTGGATGACTACAGGTAACCTTTTGCCAAGGGCACGAAGCTCATTTTCGAAATGCTGTTGTTGAGTAAACCAAACTATGCCATGGAGTGATCGAAGCAGTTCCTGAGGCGATGGCGATATAGTGTTGAATGTCTGTTGTGTCAATGACTTGGCGCAAAACGGATTTATCCATGCGAAGACAGCAATGCATTTTATGTATGAAGTTCTTGCTGGAGTTCTTAGCGGAAATGAGAGCTATCCTCCGTCCCTCTCGATTGACCACTTCCATGTCGAGATCATGGTTCTCAGCAACTCAGCAACAACCACATTATACCTTTCATTTTAAGAAAACCAATATGAGTTTGACAAGTTTTCGATGCAGGTTCCACGGGAAATGATGTCTGCTGGGTTGAATTTAGTAGGTATATACCTCCAGACTCCATCAGACGTTTGATCTTGGAACTCCGATAGTCGGTTTCCCACAAATGTCGAAAGCGTAACAGAATGTTGTTTAAGCCAATACAAAACGAGTTGAGAGAATATGTCCAGAAAAATGATGCGAAATGATGGCCTTCGAATATGCCTTTCACCTTGATATATAACTTCGTTAGCAGGTGAGCTCCGCACAGCTCTAAGTTAAGCAGTGACTTCTTCATTACTGGAGCCACTCTTGATTTTGCTGTGAGAAACTTTACACAAACTCTCCCATAGCCGTCGACGGTGTGAACATATAAACAGCAACCATATGCTCGAATTGAAGCGTCGAAGAAGCCATGCAATTGGATGTCAATGATTGCAGGCTGCAGACAATAACGAGGAGCGACGACTTCTTTCAGTGACGATAATGACAGTAAGAAGTCACTCCAGGCGTGATGTATATGCTGCGGAAAAGACTCATCCCATGCGAGCCTCCAGATCCATGAGAATCTTCACAATAATGACTAACGGTGCCAGCAAACCAAGTGGATCGAATAAGGATGCTGAAATTGGGAGTAGGTTAGAATGCCACTTTGCTAATTCAAGCTGGCCTAGTCTCAGTATTTCGCCAACTTCAGATTTCAATATCTGGAGATGCGTGGCATCATCGGAACCGCACAAGAAATCATCCACGTAAAACGATGACTTAATGCCAGCAGCACCGAGAGGAAATTCCGCAACATACTGGTCAGCAAGTTAAATGAGACTTCTCACGGCCAGATTGGGTGCAACCGAGGTGCCGTAAGCGACCGTGTTCAAACGATAAGTGCGTAGCTCATTACTCGGGTCAGGTCGCCATAAGATGTACTGGAACTGACGTTGGATTGAATCAATGAGTACTTGGCGATACATCTTGACGATGTCAACTGTGATCGCGTATCGATGTAGACGCAATTGTAGTGAAATCCTTCACACCTGGTCTGTTCAGGTGTGATCGTCTAGTACCCCATGGTACTTCCTCCACTTTCCATAGGCGTTCGATGTTGAAGTTGATGGCGGCCTCCCAGGACAACATGCAGGTGAGTGCTGAAACATTCTGACGGGACCCATATCACCTGGTAACAATCCGTCCGAGTGTGGTTTTCTGAAGAATAGGTTTTTTGTGGTCCAAGCGAGATTTGACCAACGTTTATTACCTCGAAGAACGATTCTGCTCCCAGGAGCAAGTTCAAAAAAAAAAAAGATTCAAAAAATCGTTGATCCGCTAATGGGATGTTCTTAGTTCCAATTTGAAGTGTCAATAGCCGGATCAGTCTGGTAAGGTATATGTATATATGTCTAATATGTAAGTGCAAATCACCAATACTCAAAGTCCCAGTAGCTTGTGTCTTTCTGGGTAACCGCAACGCTTGTGCAAACTCATCAGCAACGAAGTTTACCTGAGAGCATGAATCAAGCAGTGCCCGACCAAGCCAATAGCGTCCTTCGGCGTCGAGAACTCGAACCATGGCAGTTGCTAGTAGTACACCTTGGTCAGAAGCGCTCGAATGTGTATGCGATTCATTCGCACCAGGCGATTCTACCGAGTTAGGAAATGAAGACGATTGTTTTGAAGCTGATGTGGATTGATCCGATGTACGGTCACGGTGCAGCAAGGTATGATGACTGAGACCGCAGGTACGACATCTATTTGACGACGGACATTGTTGCATGCGATGACTCTTCTATAGGCAGTTAAGACATGAACTCAATTTCTTGATCTGCTCAAACCGTTTAGTAGGTGACAAGGCTTTAAATTGCGAACAGCTGGTGATTCCATGATCAGGGCTGGAACAACTTCCGCACGATGCATTAGTACAACTAAAAGTGTAGGTTGGCTGTTCGACATGGTTGCGGTTCTTATTATTGTTATTGGCTGGACGATGTTGATCTAATTTGATGGCATCCGATTGAGCTTCAAGATGCTGACAAGGGCGCTCAAGTACAGTCACACACTCACTCCAGGTTGGTAGCGTCTAGAAGGATAATGATTCATTCCATTTCTTTTTCGAACGAGCATGTACCTCTTATATTAGCAAATGTATGAGCATGGAATCTGCTACTTTTTCATCGTCACCAAGCGATTTCAGGGATCCATACAACGCTGATGCAGTATCAACTAAAGACCGCAAGTGAACGCTGTTAGCTTTGCTCATCGGCTTCAATGCAAATATTGAGTTTATATTCTCTATGAAAATTAGCGCTGGGTTGTCGTAACGTGCTTTCAGACGTTACAATGCAAGTGGATAATTCACATGCTTGCACACACTCTAAGGCAGGGCCACGAAGACACTTGAGCAGCTGATTGAATTTATCGATGTTGCTATAACCATGCTCGTGATCTATAATTTGGGTAAACGACGTTATCAAATTCTTGAATGATGGTAGCGGTAATGCTGGTAGCTTTGACTGATGGGACAAGATAGTCGTTGAATGCTCCACACTAGTAGACTGCAGCAGCTCTTCGCCTAGTTGCTCATTGATTAACATCTTGGTTTCCAGGTATAGTTCGTCCAGCTCGACAGCCATATTATCATCACTGTCGTTAAGTCCAGTGTGATCCGATTGGAACGAGAGCCAGTGATTGAAGTGCTTCTCCAGCAAATCGAGACGAAGTTTGAGGCTTCCACTGCCTTGTGAACGCGAAGTAAAGCCTTCATAATATTAGAAAGCTGGCGTCTTGTCTGTGCGAGTATTGGCATTTTTCAAAAATATATTTCACAACTTCCCGATTTTGTGCAAACGAAATAATTGTAGCTTCCCCAAAGAAAAAAGAATAACTGCGCACACAATTTAAATCGAACCTGTTATGTACAGCTGTGCAATGTGCTGATGAAGAGAAACAGCATCAACGGCAGCAGACGACAAAGCAACGGCAAATATGTATGTATATTGTATATGTGAATACTAGCAAGAGGTAATTCCAAGTGTGTAGTTTAATGACGACGAGAGCAAGGGTTGCGTAGACCATGACGACGATGGACTACTCAAACGGCGGTATGGAGTCCCGTAGCGGGCGACTGACGACGACGATAATGATGATGAACTGCTCCGATTGCAGTGTAGAGTCGCGTAGTGGGTGTCTAGAGACGACGAAGACATCGATTGACTGCTTCGATTGCAGTGTAGAGTCCCGCAGTGAGCGACTAGCGACGACGAAAATTACGATGAACGCACAATAATCTTAATTTTGAACACTGCCCCACGTTGGGCGCCCAAAATGTTGAGACCAGGAGAGTTTTCATGGCTAGTTCTGATCGGGGGTGTCAATATTGTACCGAAGTAAGTAGACCGATCTGCTGGACGTTTTGTTGAGCACTAATTTCATTACAAAATTGAATACTTAAGCCTAGTTGTACAAAGCCAGTAAGAAGGCAGAGTACACTCTGCCTTTTGCACTAAATGAAAAATTACAATAAGGTTCGTATCATTAGATCCACTCTAAGGGAGGTCCCAACAACTTGTAAAAAAAAAATGTGCCTTAGACTGAGGTAATGGCTATAAAGCGCCGTTGAAGCAATGACTGAGAAAGCTATTGATCGATATTGTTGGAAAGCTGATATCATTCCTAATATATCCTGTTACATTGTCAACACAAAATTATTACTATTATTATGCTGTTGTGACAGTTACAATTTTGAACTGCTGCTATAGTAGACAAGCTATCTATGCAGATTGGGAAGGCACCTTGGTTTTCGTGGGCAAAATGCACGACTTTAGAACAGCGAGAGCTTCTGCAGTGAAAACTGCGCAGTAATCGGGGAGTAGACCACTGGCGATGATGTTGTTGTCGTCAACTACAGAGAATCCTAACCACACGTTTTTTTTTGTGGCATCTGTGTATAGCCAGTTGGTTCCATTTTGCTTAGACGACTCCTACAGAAAGCATTTTCTAAAGCGGGAACTGTTGGTGGATCCTCTTTTGTTTTGGCGTAACCTTGTATTGAACGAAGAACTCCGTAGTTGCCATGGTGGATAATTAGCCTGATATCTATGTTTCGGTGGAAAGCTTTTGTGAAGAAGTTGAGTCAAAAACAATTCCGAGTATTTTAAGTTCGTTTACATTTTCAATAGTAGTATAATGATATATAAGGTTACAAATAGCGGCAAAGCATCGGTGCTTTCTACAGATATGCAACAGTTTACATTTGTCTGTAGAGAGCGCGGCACCTGACAAGATTCCTCAATCCTGTGTGTCGTCTAAGACCTTTGTTAATGTATTTGAGCTTGGTGTAGACCGTTGCATCGTCAGCGTACATGGCTAGCGTTATGTTTTCGTGCCATAATATTATTTTGTTTACTTTCTCAAAAACTATTATAAAGAGTACTGAACAAGAACTGCATGTACCGAATGCATATACAGAATGCAATGCGAATAAACGCTTTTTCAAAATCTGTTCCTAGTGCAAAGACGTGATTATTTGACGAAAGAGCGTCTGACACGGCATGCTGTATTTGTAAGAGTGCGTCCACCGTGCTGTGTTTGCGTTTAAACGCAACTTGATTATGCGAAATTAGGTTGTTCCTATTTATGAACCACATAAGTCGATGGGCTAGCACTTTTTCAAAAAGTTGGCTGAAGAAAGATTATAGTGAGACAGGCCTGAAGCTGTCGATCTCACGTGCTGGTTTACTGCGTTTGAGAATCGGAACAATGGTTGCCGTGCACTAAGCTTGGGGGTAAACTCCATGTCTACTATTAACTTGTAAATTTTGACAAGCCCTATCTTGAAAGTTTGGGTTAGGTTTTTGACTATAGGCTATGATATCCTGTCGTAAAAGGGTATTTTCCCCTTATTTTTTCCTAAAGCAGCTTTAAATTCTATAGATCTTATAGAGATTCCAGATGTGTTTGATTCACGGACAGTACTATTAAGGGAACTCTTGGAACCAAATCTTACTGGTAGTGGATTGCTAAGATATACGATCGGTGAAATCTGCAAGAGATTTCCCTTTAGCAATTTCATCCTCTTTTTGGAAATGACCTCGACTTTCTTATATGCGTTTAAGTTGGGTATAGTTTGGGATCTCTTGTGGATTGCCTAGAGTTTTTGCTTTTGTTTGCTCATATTGGTGAGGTAAGAATTCCACCATGCTAAGCTGGTTTTTGGATACTTGAGTTTTGTTTGGGGAATTAAGCACTGGACGGCTTTCCTTGTTTGTTATGTTATTTTAGCTACTTCCTGGTTAAGGTTATTAGGATTGGAGTTTACAGAGTATGTAGTCAGTTCACTACAAAATTTCTCCCAATTAACAAAATCCGATTATACTTCGGAATGAATATAGACTTATCCTCCTTAAACTGTGTGATTATAGTGGTAGTAATCAAAAAGTGATCACTTCTGTTAAACGAATTTGATGTAGCCCATTGGCATATATGAGCAAGAGATTATTGTTAGGTCTAAATAGGTGAATTTACAGTGAAATGAGAACTGAGTGGGAGATCTATCATTTAGAATGACAAGATTGGCAGTTGCTATTTTTTTACCGCAAGAGTTTGTAGAGTTTGATCCCCAAAGTTGACAAAGTTGATAATCGGGTGGTCAGTGCAAGTAGTTCAGATTCTGTAAAGTTTTGAGAGAGTTGTAAATAATAGTTCACAATTGCCAATTTCTGATCACTTTCTAGTTGCAGTGTGTCACAGAGAAGGTGAGAGTCAATTTGGATGTATATGTGTGAGATGTTGCGTTTGATTAAAAAGCCAATTCCATGTTTGGCTGTTGTGAGGTGGTTAAAATTTTTCAAACACCCATAGTATTGGTTTGGGAAGATTATGTTTTTTGATTGGTATGACAGGTGTGTTTCTTGTATACATATAACATCTGATTTCATATACTGTCAAAACTATTTCAAAAAGG
Source organism: Cacoxenus indagator (assembly GCA_035041755.1). Lineage (NCBI taxonomy): Eukaryota > Metazoa > Arthropoda > Insecta > Diptera > Drosophilidae > Cacoxenus > Cacoxenus indagator. Next base: position 172,949 of record JAWNKX010000328.1, read on the forward strand.
TGTAATCAAACGTCACAAACAGGATATTTCTGGTGAGATGGAACAAAAGAGCTAAGGCACCACCTGCAATTTGTATCGGACTAGCTGGACAAATGGAGTATAAATGTCAATCCGGACAAATGTAGGCACGTGACATTCACCCGAAATAAGAGCGAATGTATGTCTATCATTTTTAATAAACAAAAACAAAAATTTTCTTAAGTTCACCATTAAAGAAAGTTTTAAATAAATTATTTCTTAGTTTAACATTTCTGAATTTTGTTAGGTTTTATTTGTAAGAAGCTAAAACACATTTTGATCTCAGGAAATGTCACACTATCAAACCCGATCTTCAGGAAGCCATTCCGAACTACAAGAACGTTTTGATATTCAAACGTTAGAGACAGCGTAAATAAATACCAAATAAATACATGCCACCTATACGAAATTTTAATTGGAAGAATAGAATTGCCCGTATTCCCGTTGACGTTCGTGTTTTAAAACGTCTCAAAAACGACAAGTTGGCATTCCCGTTGTCATTATCGATGTCGATTGATTAGAGAATATCAACGACTACAGAAACGACTGAAAAACATTCGTATTCTGTAGTTGGCATTTGAGGTGGCGATATTGAAGCGAGTGTAGTGAAAATTAAATTATTTTTTTTTTAACCTTTATTTAGTACTTATGTCTACTTAGACTACTAGTACATTGTTTAAATGTCGAATATGGGTGTATTTAGCTTCTATGAGCAGTTAATAGAAGTTATATAATATAGTGGAGAAGTAGAAAAGTAGTTTTAATAATTAATTATTTTAAATTAGTTTACCAGATTGTCCTTTTTAAACGTCGCCTACAATGTAATTCTTTGATCTGATAAATCCGACTTCTTCTAGTTATTTCCTCTGCTACTGTAGGAATGTTGAGGTCGCGGTGTAAGTCGGCGTTTATTATGTACCATCCTGCTTTGTCGATTATTCTTAATATTCGTGACTGCTGTCTTCGGATTATAACGACATTTGATTTTTTGGATGTTCCCCATATTTGTGCACCGTATGTTTAAATGGGTTTTATTATGGCTTTGTATATCAAAAGCTTATTTTCTAGCGATAGATTAGATCTAGGGTTAAGAAGCCAATGAAGCTGTCTAGTCTTCAATTTTATTTGTTCGCGCTTTTTCTGTATATGTTGTTTCCAATCTAATTTGTTGTCTATATAAAGTTTTAGGTATTTCGCATAGTCTTTTGTTTTAACGTCGACTACGTCAACCGTTAGACGGGATGCTACAAATTTAGTTTTAGTTGTGTAAATACTTTCCTCACCGTACCACTCGGCTGATGGGCATCTTTTAATTTCGTCCATGCATAGTTTGCCGACGTACAATCTATAATGTACCCCAGCTGCGAAGGTTTGACACTCAACGTAATCGTGGCCAAAGCCTTCTGATCAAGCACCGTCCAATTTACACCCTCACCAGAAGTTTCCTGGTGGAGATCGACTCATGTCACACGCCAAAGCTCCGTGTACACAAGCACACTCCGCATATGTATGCTCCATGAACCGTAGTTTGCCTACTCTAGCTTGTCTATTTAATAGATAGCAGCCATCTTGTATACCTTGTATACCTTTTCTTTTATTTGTTCGCGCTTTTTCTGTATATGGTGTTTCCAATTTAATTTGTTGTCTTTGTAAAGGTATAGACATAGTCTAGGTAGGTATTTCGCATAGTCTTCTGTTTTAACGTCGACTCCGTCAACCGTTACACGGGGTGCTACAAATTAGTTATAGTTGTGTAAATAACATTTATTGTCTTGCTGTTATTTATTTTAATGCTCCATTTACCGAACCATTTCAGAGTGTTGTTTAAATTCTGTTGCAGTATTTCAGTTGGTACTTCAATGTTTTTTTGGGAACTTAGTAATATGGTGTCATCTGCAAATGTAGCTATCATTGATGAGTCTGTAAGTAGCTGAGATTACTGCGATTCCGAAACCAGGTAAAGACGCATCAAAAGCAGAGTCTTATAGACCAATCAGTCTACTCCCTGTAATCTCAAAAATCTTCGAAAAGATATTAAGAAGTAGACTATTGCCAATAATAGAACGCAGGCACATCATTCCAAATCACCAATTTGGTTTCCGAAGAAGTCACTTAACGATACAACAAGTGCACAGAGTTACGCACAAAATTCTAAATGACATTGAGGATAATAAATTTTGTATTGGTCTCTTCTTGGACGTGGAAAAAGCTTTTGACAATGTTTGGCATAAAGGACTCAAATGGAAACTTAACAATATATTCCCTCAAAACATAGCATATCTATTAACATCATATATCACAGGTATATACTTAGTTAAATACTCAGACGAATACTCAACCCTTAGAGAAATAAATTCAGGAGTTCCACAGGGAAGTGTGCTAGGACCTTCATTATATACCCTATACACAGCAGACATACCATATCCCACACACAATTCGTCGATGATTGCAACTTTCGCCGATGAGACAATACTCCTTAGTGCTCATAAAAACATAAATACTGCAACATCCATGTTGCAAGTAGACTTTAATAAAACACTTGACTGGCTTAGAAAATGGCATATTAAAATAAACAAAAACAAAACAGTACAAGTTATATACACTACTAAGACTAGATTCACACCAATCCATATAAACATTGACGGAGACGACGTAACCATTCAAAAAGAAGCCAAGTACTTAGGATTATATATTGACAGTAAACTAAACTGGAAACACCATATACAAAAAAAGCGTGACCAAATTAAAATGAAAGTAAGACAATTGCACTGGCTGCTCAAACCAAATACAAACATTTCAATTGAAAACAAGCTCCTAATCTATAAAACAATTATTAAACATATGGAGCCGAAATATGGGGAGTTGTTAAAAATCAAATATAAAGTTAATCCAGAGCCAACAATCAAAAATTATTCGCACCATCACAAAAGCCCAATGGTATATCACCAACACGGACCTTCATCGAGACCTAAGAATTACGACAGTAAATAAGGAAGTAACCAATTTATGCAAAAAATACCAAAGCAAACTTTCCCAGCATTCGAACGATGGTATGAACACATTACCATTAGAAGAACTAACTCGGAAAGGAAGGGTAAAAATGGTGAGACCAGTGGACCTCACATAACACATATTACTTTATTACATTACTTACTCATTGTTAATTGGCGATATCTTTAATTGTTTATTTATTGTTAAGAAATTCATGTACTGTTAAATTCCAGTCACAACACCACTTAACAAACTGATTGTAAAGTTAAAATTCACCCACTTGTCCTAAATATTAATATGTACAATAGTCGATTTATTTTTCTATAATAGACAATGTACTCTTCTTTTGAGAAAATTAAAAAAAAAAAATAATTGCCCGTTATGCTTCGCTGCAAAAACGGATCGTTTCCGTTGCGAAATATTGATGCTACCAGTGGGTGAATTTCATTCAACTGATTTTCATTAATCCAAAACATTTAACGCCAAAATGTCCGGAACGAAATTTCGCAAACTAGCGCTGACATTGGCGCTCACTAATAACATGTGGCGACTCAATCTAAACTGACTCACCCCAATCTGGCAACAGGTTGTTATTCTAGCGTGTAAAACGCAATTATAAAATGTATAATGTGAAGTGAATAAATTTAAACATTAAACCAAATCTAATTGTCTGGTTATTACGCTCCGCTATTTCGCTGGCTGGGTCATGTGGTACGTATGGATGCGGAAACGTACCACATGAAAGCATGATGGGGACGAACACTTCACTTCTAACGGATATGCTTGCTCAACACAAATAGTTGTGTAGAGAAATAAGATTCTTTGTAAACAAAGTTGCACAGGCATGAGTATGAGTGGACACTTCGCCTCTAACGAAAATGCTTGCTCAATGAAAATTGTAATAAGCAACAAAGTTGCACAAGCATAAACAACCTAAGAGTCGACTTCTCTGTCGTCGTTTATGCTTGATCAGCATATAAGTTCCTATATAAGCCACCAATGTCATAAGCTAAGATTAGTCTAATTTTTGGATTCAAGTAATAAAGACTTACGATCTCCTAGAAGTTTCGGTGTCAAACTTTATTTACAAAATAAGTATTCCTAAGAATACTTAATTCGCGCGCAAAACACGGGCGCCTGGAGGAAAAATATGCATCAGGCTGACACCCCATGGGGTTGTTATGGCCAATTAAGGAGAAGCTAAGATTCAAAGCTATCAAATGACACCCATATGCTTGGCTTTCAAGTCTCATCACCCACTTAATTTTGAGACTAAAGCCACCTATAGAAAAAAACCGACATGACTTTTGGACACACCCAATAAATAGAATGCAAAAGGCAAGATAGAAAAGAAGCAGCTGTGTGCAAAAGGTACCAGGAATTAGAAGCAGCTTCATCATGAAAAGTTTACATCTTCAGAATAGAGTTACCTATAAAAAAGAATTGTGAGCATAAAAGCCAGGTTTTTTTTTTTTTTCTTTACATAGACATAGTAGGTACACAATGACCACACACTGATCTCACATGGGGCAGGCCCAAGTGGCATCAAAATTCACCCAGTCATATAGACTGGGCTCAGCTGGTGTTAATTGCTAAGTTCTTTAGTGAACATGCGATACCAAAGCTAATGTCTACGTGCTAAATATTTGGCTACAGATAAAAACATCATCAGCCTCTAATAAACATGCAATATTAAACTAAATCTAAGACTTAATTTATAATTCAATACCTAAAATGATATAGACAATTCAAACAAAAATTTAGATTACAAGTTTAGAAAGTAAGTTATTCATTAATTCAATTAAGCCAATAATGTAGAGGTGGAATTTTCAGAGTTTAGAAAATCATGGCGAAGCAAAGTCTCAACGTAAACAATAATGACAGAACTGATAGAAAAACTTCTAAGATAAAATGAAGAAAGTTTACACTTTAGCCTAGCTCTCTAATACTTTGAAAGTGTAGTGGAAGAAGCAGAAGATGAAACTGAAGCAGTGACTGGTAAGGTTACCTGCGAGCGCCTAGTTTTTTTCTTAGGAATAAACTCATGGACCACCATATGTGCAGGCCAGAAATTAGCGCCACAAATGACAGAAAATACTTCAATACCAACTGAAAGCTTGAAAGAAGAGCCTTCTCTAGGGCTAGAAAAATTAAACTTATGAATATTAATATTCGAAGTGTTGCATGCTTTTGATGATATATAGCGTGCAACGTCGTCACAGGTTGTCTCCTTATCCAACCTGGAAATAAAAATATGTTTACGAGGATCCAGCACCTTCAAAATACATGGCACTGGAGTAGAGGCAGTATTGGACTGTGAAGAACTCTTAGGGGGTGACAAAGTACGGGAGGAGTTAGAGACTTTAGTAGAAGATGAAGCAGAAGTTACAGTAGTAGGACAGGGAGTAGAGCAAGATGAACAATTAGTGGAGGGAAAGTTGAAAGCGACAGATGAAGTGGTAGTAGAGGGGATATTGGTAGAAGGAGCTACTGGAATTGGAGCGGGATGGGATGATTGGTTAGATATTGAAGAAAGTACAGAAGAATAAGTGGGTAAAGGTTGGGAAGAAGGGGAACAAGTTGGAGAAGTTGAAGCTGAAGTCACAGTAGTAAGACATGGAACAGAGGAAGTCGAACAAGTAGTGGAGGGAAAGTTAAAGGCGATAGATGAAGAAGTAGTAGATGGGATAGTGGTTGACGGAGCTACCGGAATTTGAGCGGGATGGGACGATGGGGTGGATATGGAAGAAAGTACAGAAGAGTGACTGGGTAAAGGTTGGGAAGAAGAAGAACAAGTTGGAGAAGTTGAAGTTGAAGTCACAGAAGTAGGACAAGGAATCGAGGAGGACGAACAAGTAGTGGATGGAAAGTTCAAAGCGACAGATGAAGAAATAGTAGAACAAGTTAGAGGGGATTGTGAACAAGGGGGTTGAGGAGACGAAAAAGAAATAAGTGGCGCTGTTGTAGGCGGAAGATTATGAGGGGATAATGGCGGCAGTTGTACTGCATTAGTCGTTGGAGTCAAGTCGAAAGAGTACTCCAAAAACATTTTTGAATCAGCATCAAACTCTGAGGCTAGCTCAGTGAATAGTTTCTTAAGTTTTTGGTATTTAATTCGCATACGGTGGTACATCAATGAGAAGTCCCCCTGGCGATTGAAGCAGGTAGGGCACGACCACCTGATGCCACCACATGCAGGTTTAGCCGTACCGTAAAGTCGGTCATAGCCGCGACCAGTCAACCCAGCACAATTAAGGTGGGCGATGTTATCGCACATCCAACAAGAGACACCTCTAAGCTTATCAGTATTAAAGTTGTCCTTGTTGGTGCAAGCCCGAATACAGCAATTCATTTTGCGCGAAGTATAGATACAAGATATTAAATAAAATAAAAGCAAAATAAGATAAATAAGATAAAAAAAAAATGAATAAATAAAATAAAAATAAGTGAAAAAGAACTAAATAAAGAATAATAATAATAATAATAATAAAATTAAAAAAAAAAATTAAAAATTAAAAAAAAAAAATTAAATTAAAAAAATAAAAGATAAAAAAAAAATTTAAGTAAGCAAAAATAAAATTAATAAATAAAATAATAACAATAAAATAAACTTTTGAAAAAAATTTTTTTTTTTAAATTTATTTTTTATAAATTTGGTTGTTATTATCAACACACAGTGCAAAAAAAGCACAACGACTTAAGTCCGAATTTTGACGCTCTCAGCTAGACTGAGATAGAATTGCAAAGAGAAAAGTAAGGTGAATAATAATATTTTCCCAGAGAAAAAAGAGGAAATACAGTTATTTAAAAATAATAACTACTGTATAGAGTGCAAGAAGGAAACAGAAAAAGACTAAAATAGCAAAAACTATTTTAAAGGGAGAGCAAAGCAGGAAAAAAAGAGATTGAACTCAATATACAGGAAAGGCAAATTTAAGCGTTGTACTTGCCAAAAATAATTAAACATTGATAAGTACAAAATTTATACGGGTGAAATTAGCCATACACCACAAATAAATTCACTTATAAATTCACTTAACACCGGAAAGAAAAATAAATATTAGTAACGATAAATGACAATAGACAAATTAATTGCCAAATGCTAATCAAAATCAAAATGCGGAGCAGAATCAAAACACGTCTGTTAAGCACAAGCTACTAACTACTGACCAAAGGAAGAATGACATTCTGCATTACCAACTGTATTAATAAAAATAATGTACAAGCCTAAGTTTATTTAATTAGCGAATCTTGCAGCGAGTACAACAACAAATATATTACTATTTATTTAATTTGTACATTCCTCGCTATATGGTTTTATGTACAGACTAGGAGATACCCCGCGCGTTGCGTTGGTATGACGTTGCCCATGTCGAGATTCTCGTTATTCTTTTGTTTCAAGTGCTCTATTTTTACTTTTTTGCTTTGCTTCAGATGTTTCTTTTCCTGATGCTTTTTTAATTTAATTGACAGACTTTTCGAAGGCAAAGTGATGAACCAATACTGATTCATACAAATACTCAAATTTAATTATTCCCCTTCCCACTGAATTTCACGGTAAACGCAACTTCACAGGATTGCTCGACAAGCTATTCTAGAGTTTTCCTGAAAAATTCATCAAAGTCGGTGAAGCAGTTTCGGCGTTTATACCGGACACACAGGCAGACTTACAGATTAGAGTCTTGTACGAATGCATTTAAAACAGCAAACAATACGCTCATTTCGTTATGAGCGAAGCAAGCATCAAGTAGTCGGTCGACACAATAGAATAAATGCTGTTCTTGCCGACACTTCCAAATTACAAATACCCGCCCACACAACACAAATGTTCGGATTGGAATGCGGACCGAATGCAAACGAATCAAGCATCAATCCAAGTAAACAAATGCGAAAACAGCAACTACCTGGATGTCGTAGTTCAGCAGATGTTTACACGATAAGGGTTGAAAAAATAAATATGTGAGTACTTCGGCTTGCGCACGAAGGCATACAAATCCAATTGTTCTGTTTTGTGCAATGCACCATTGTGCGTCTACTTCGCGGTGGACGGACAAATTCATTGTTCATAATCCTATGTGCTCGTTGTGCTGGCCAACCCCTTACAACTACTTTTACAAAGAGTGATACATTCTTATGTACCTACTGCCTAGGAGGGCAACTCTCTCTAAGCTGCCCATGCTGCATCTAGTACCCCTTCCTACTCTGCGCCAAAGATCGCTGGGCACTTTATCCACTATTGTTTGTGTTGCAAAAATTCGGCTGTGCACTCATACCAGATGAGAAAATTAAGTCGCTCTACGAGAAGGTTAATGAAGTCTGAGACAAGTTGCGCAGCTTGTAACGTATTTTAATCAGTGCACGTTATGAGCACGATTGTCGCTACGTAATCGATACCGTTGACGATAAGAGCTTGTTAAAAAAACAGCAACAATCATAGGCATCATCGGTAACATTTACATCGAAGACAATGCAAATTATGAACCATTAACTGCCCGCCGAATCGTTGTCGTTGTCGTCGCCTATGTTCTCCATTGACCGCGATGAGGAGGAGCCGTGCTGCAGTCGCGCCGTGTTTGATTCGTTTGATGACGCTCGGAATTCTTCTTGTATATGAATTTCTTTGACTGTTAATTCGTTTTGTTGAAAGTAGTCCTGGTCTTCTGAAATCGACCCAACAAAAATTCATTATTCAAGGATTTATGCGCCTCCCGCCGGAAGAATTATCAAATAAATAGCGTAAAACTTCTCTTCGACTACAAGAACCAAAATGAGATTTGGCACCAAAGCTTTTACAACACACAACAACAAGCTAGCAAACTTCACAAGACTGGACGAAGATTAGCATTGGAATCATTCAATGTTTGACAATTTTAAAAAGAATTGCTTCATAGAAACTATCACCGAAGAGAAATTCTACTCCCATACAAGAACAAAAAGCGGCACATTCACAATTCTGTTGGGGGCTTCCTCGTGTAACTATTCCACACTCCCTCGGCCAAGGACCACTCTCTGAAACAAAAGCCCCGACATCAACGTCGATGGGAACTCTTCGCGTGTCTGTCAAGTTTATCAGAGCATATAGGCGAGGTTTTTGGCTAAAAGGCGTGTGGTTGTAAGTTCAGAATCTATATTTATCTCTTTATTTTGTTTGATTTACTTTTTGGAATTAATACTTTCAAGCCAATTTTAGTTAACCTTTTTTTTATTTATTTATGAACGAAGCTAAATTAACTGAATATATTTATATGCCATATTACTATTATAAGAGCAGTACTGAGAAAAAGCAAAATACTTTGCATAATGCTAAAGAGTTCTTCGCAGACTAATACTGCCTCTACTTCAGTATTTTAAATATGGAGCTTCTGAAACAGGTTTTCATTTGCAGACTGGATAAGGATACAACTTTTGACGACATTTCACGCTATATTTCTTCCAAATCAGTCTGTCGAATTTTAAAATTCGCAAGTTCACTTTTGCCAGCCCTAGAGAAAACTCTTCGTTCAAACTTTCAGTTTCTGCTGAAGCATTTTCCGTCATCTGTGACACCAACTTCTGGCCTGCCCATATGATGGTCCATGAATTTGTCCCAAGTTATACAAAAAGGCGTGTCACCTTACCTACTAGCAGTTCCTCAGCCTCCCCCTCTGGGGTGTAAAAAAAACTAAACATTTTCTCCAAACTTACACATTAAAATGTTAGAGGACTAAACTCTAACCTTGCGACGTTGTTTCTAAGCAATTACGTTTTTTTTCCGACATACCCACTTTGTTGAAACATGGCTTCGTTCCGACGTTCTCAACTCCGAACTTTTTAATAACTCATACCTTACGTTCAGGAACTTTAGCGTAGGTCGTAGGGTTGGTGGTGTTCTTTTGTTCTTTCTTGATGATACTGAAGATTTAGAATTCATTTGTATAAATATATGGTTTAGTAGTTACAACATATTTATAACTCTATCTATATATGGCATGCGAACGCTATTTGTTGAATATAAAATTATGTAAATGATTCTAACATCTTGCACGTCGTAGGTGATTTCAATCTTTCAACTATTGACTGGATTACTGCAAGTGATTCCATTCCAATGTTGTATTTCCATCCATTTGTAGCAAGTTTGTGGACTTATTGCTAGATCTCTGTCCAGCGAATAAACTTCATATCTAACAGCATTGATCGCACTTTTGACCTGGTGTTTACTAATTGCCATGAAAACTGTTTGCTTGTAAGATCTCCTCTCCTTTGTCAATTCCTGAAGATGCCTCTCACTTCACTCTTAAGGGGATTGTGAGTCTATTCACCCTTTGTTTGCTTCTAATATTCCTTGTGACGTGTGTTCAACTTTAAATAAAGTGCCTCAAATCAATATTTCTAACAATTCCAACAAACCGCCGTGGTTCTCTAGAGATTTGAATCCACTAAAAAACGCCAGAAATCGTTTATTTAAAAAAAATTAAACGGTCTAGTTCTCTAGTTGATTATTCGAATTACTTAGCAGCTCGTTTAAAATTTAATCAGACAAATAACTTGTGTTACTATTTGATAAGTCATTCCTGAAAATTGAAGAAACTAAAGCTTTCTGTTAAGCATGATAAAATAAGCTAATATTAACTAGAGATAACAGCCGTCAGCTTCGTGATGGAGAGAAGCTGACGGCCTTACACATTAACACATAAGGAGAAACAGTTGTCCAAAAAATCTAAATTGTGAATAATGTATAAAGTGGAGTTAAAATTAACGCAAGCCAATTTTACTAATTTCTCAAGCCTGAAAGTTGAGCAGGTAACACTGCATCAGGTGTTAGAGTCGCTTAGGACTCTACTATTATTGCCTATGTAAGTAAGTATAGTATTATTACCTAAGTAAAATTCAATAATAATCAAGATCCTAAACAATTATTTAAATTCATCAATACTAAAAAAAAAAAAGTCATATGCTTTTCGAAACCCAAATAATGCAAATATAAACCCGTAAGTAGCTTTCGATAGCAATGCTCATTAAACCAATACTTCTCTTAAATGACTCTCCTTTAGCAGTACCTCTCAAAAATATATCTAAGTCTAAAAATCCAGCAACAAAAATTCCCTCTGCTCTCCACCGCTCCCTGCTACTCAACAGAAGTTTTGGCCTTCCAACCAAACCAATACCCTTAATTGAAAGCACATCCCAACCTTTCACACTAAACCACCACTCCTCTGTCAACAATACCTATCTTCACCAACTTCCGAAGTCTTCCACGCCATCTGTAATTTACCAAAATGAATTCCTACGCCTGAAAGAATCTCTACATTCTAATGTATTTATATACACAGGCGGTTCCAAGTCGGACTCTGGTTCCTCCTTCAGTTTAGTAATGAATAGAGCACATGATAAATTCCTCCTTCCCCACTACAGCTCGTCTTTCTCAACGGAAATCATAGCCATTCACAACGCAGTGCAGAGGGCCAAAGAAGCACAAACATTCTTTGCTATTTGTACCGACTCACTTTCTTCATTAGCCAATACTTCCAATCAATCATATTACCCCCTAACAATCAGGCAGACTCTTGTGAAAAATTCACCAAAAATCAAAATTGTCTGGACCCCTGGCCACTGCAACATCACCGGCAATGAAAAATCAGATAAAGCTGGTAAAGATGCATTCAAATTCCCTCTCATTTTCCAAGAAAACTACAATATAACTGATATCATAAAACACATTAAAACCCACTTTAAAATAGAACTGAACTCACTCATTGCTTCCACTAATAACCACTATAAATTATACAACATTCCAAAAAACACCATTTACGATTACGGTCGACTACTACTTGACCAGCCTATACATCGTCGTTTATTCTCAAAAATCATTCGGCTACGTCTCGGCCACACCAATCTTACCCACTCCCACCTTTTCGACCGCTCCAACTCTTCATCCAATATCTGTAAATTCTGCAACTCGAATACACCTATCTCAGTAAAACATGTTCTCTCTGAATGTCACTTCTTCCATAGAAATAGAATCAGAACTCTTAGACACCTTGACCCTCTTACAATCATCTTCAATACTTCCAAAGATAATTTACCCAAGCTCATTAATTTCATAAAATCATGAAACTTATTGAACCAATTATGAAATCAAATATAAATATTATTAATTAAAATAGTTTATAAGTTCTAATACTACATTGCACATACCCACATACATATAATATTACTATTAATTATATTGCTAAGTCTTTTAACTATTACTATTATCACTATTATTGTTAATAACTTGATTAGTAATTAAGCTTAAGGCCTCGATGCTATAGCTTTGTTTAAGTTTATCTGTAATTTGACATTGCATTTAAACTGTCCATAAATAAATAAATAAAATATAAAAAAAGTTGGTCATTTTCAACTTGTATGAAATTTATAGGGTTTGCAAGTAGCTCTTAAGAGGGGATAGCGAACCTATTCCCAAAATTTTTTCAAAGTACGTACTCCAATAGAACCTGTAGAAATGGTTCGCTGTGCCCCTATCAAATTGATGAATGTAATAATTTTAGTTTGCCTACAATTGACACTGGCAATTTCCCTGAAAATTTAATCAAAATCCAAACCAAAAGCTTACTTCAAATGCAGGTTGTTCTGAAAAAAAGGGTGAATAGTTTATTATCCACTAATTACTTCGAATTTAAAATATGGGGATTGCACTGTGTATATAGAACTATTGGTCCAAATAGAGTTATAATATTCAGAAGAATTTACTAGCAAATTTTATTTATATATCCTATTTAAGCGCTTTCCGTTTTTTATGCAATTGTGTACTCAAAAGCAAGTTCCGATTATTTGTTGGAACCACTGCATATATACTTTATGGGGCCGCCGATGTCTCAAAATGTCACAAAATGAGAGCATTTCAGCAAAAACTAACGGTACTCTCTTAAAGCAAAGTAATGAGCTTATAACAAGACTTACTCTCTCAACCTGTATATAAACTTTTCTCTAATTGTAAACAGCATAGGTTTGACAAGGGAGGAAACTAAATCTATTGTAGTATCATATAGCTTTGATACGCAACTTATTCATTCTTTTACGAGTATATATATATATAAAATTCGATGTATATTTGTCTGTTTATCTGTTTGTATGTCCACAATGGACGCCGAAACCGCTGGAAAGAATTTGATGCATTTTCAGCGAATCTCTATAATAGCTGTTTGGTTCCGCAAACAGTGCTGCCAAAGGCTCCACCTAACAACTGTTAAAAGGTCATCGAACTTCTGATAGAATGTCACTCAAAAACAGCTGATCGCGTTAACATTTATAAGTGAATTGTCGCCCTTTAAGTTAGTTCGTTCTGTTTCGCAAACACATCGCATTATTACTTGCCTAAAAACTTTGTTTCATTATACACACTGTTCACATTAACAGCATAAAATAATTTTATGTCTCCACGATCAAGGCAAATCATATGCTGAGATTGGTGAGATGATGAACAGAAGCCGTTACACAATTAGGAGCATTGTTGCTGAGGTGGAAGCAGAATTCGGGAAGGATATTCATTCAATAACGATCCGGAGAGTACTGCATGAGGCCGATTTTAATTGTCGAGTTGCGAGACGTAAACCGCTTATAACAAAAGTGAACCAAAGAAGGCGTTTGGCATATACTAAAGAATATTTTAAAAAACCCACAGACTTTTGGGACACTGTGCTCTTTTCTGACGAAAGCAAATTTAATATATTTCGCTCTGACGGCCGTCAAATGGTGTGGAGAAAACCAAACACTGAACTACAAAAAGAAAACCTCGCACTAACAGTTAAACATGGCGGTGGAGGAGTAATGGTGTGGGGTTGCATGTCCGCTGCGGGTGTTGGCGAGCTGGAATTTATTGACGGCATCATGGACAAAAAGTTGTAGTACATGGACATTCTCAAGAGAAGTGTTAAAAAAAGAGCCGAAAAATTATATTTACTTTTCAACACGACAATGATTCTAAACACACGGCTTATGATGTCCGTATGTTGTGCATTAGCCATGTCAAACACACTTTGCCTAATCCGCCACAATCGCCAGACCTAAATCCAATCGAACATTTGTGGGAAGAATTGGATAGACGCATTAAAAAAAGAGCGATATCCACAAGAGCCGAGTTGAAAGCGGTACTTACCTAATTGTGTGCCGTCATTCAACAAAAAGGCTTAGCAACATAATACTAATTTGCCGTTTTTTTTTTACATTTTTTCTACTTTTTTAATGAAGTGTGCCAATAATTTTGTTCAATGAAATTGAGCAGTTTTCTCATTATTTTAATTTTAATAAAATAATTAAAATAAGTATTTAAATGAAATGATGTGCGCTTGGTTGGGAATTGATCCTTCTACCTGAGAAATTTTTTTCTTTATCAAATACCACCTAAGTAGGTATCCCAAACCAGGCCTGAAATTAAAATTGCTTGCTGTGCCAATAATTTAGTTCGGCACTGAATATCGCTGTGAGGTACAGCGAAAAAGCTCGCTGGCACTGGTAATTGCAAATTTTGGTGCGAAAAAATTGTTGAATTCGCTAAATATTAAAACCAACTCAATTTTCAAGTGCTTCTCAAACTGTACAGATACAAATAAAACAGAAAAACGAAGCAGCATCTGAGAATTAAGTTTGCCGGCAATCCTGCTCAAACTGCAAAGTAGAAATGTTCAAATAATAATCAAAAAAGATAAAAATACGAAAATAAAACCAGAAAAAAATTGAAGACGAAACGAAGAAGACATGACTATCAAATCTATCAAATAGAGGGCGTGTTGATCGATATAAAAAAAAAACACCAAAAAAAGCATCATTTGAAAGAAAAACAGCCGAGGCAACGTAGAACAGCCGAGCCAAAAGTAGAAATAGAGCACTTGGAACAGAAGAATAACGAGAATCTCGACTAGAAACGGAAGAACAAGGTGAATCTCGACTTGAACAAGACCGAAACAGATCATCAGTGTCAAGAGCTGCAGGAACAGAATAACAACGAGAATCTCGACATAGTCAAACACTGGAAGATCAACGAGAAAATCGCAGCAGTAGACAGGAAATTATGTCAACACCCATTTTTCTTTGAAGACATTACGATGTTGTAATATTAACCTATGTCTAAGAAATTGACACTATACACAAAGTGACCTGTTTCTTTATTTGACGTGGGGGTAGCCCCACGTGGTTAATGTAGCTACGAATGTTTTAAATACATATAGAGGCCCGTTTTCCCGTTGGCATTTTTGTTGTAAAACGACTCAAAAACGACAAGTTGGCATACCCTTTGTCGTCATCGACGTCGATCGATAAAATTAGGTATGCACTAACTTGAGACGACTAGAAATTAAGAAATATGAGAATAACAAACATTCGAAATTTTGGTTTCAGAAATGGAAAAAAATCCTGAATATGCTGAGTTTTCGAAAGGCATAAACATTTTAAATATTGAATGTTTCTGGATACAATTAGCAGAAAAAATAAACCCAGTTGCCGTAGTCCCCCTTTTTTTAACTTTTTTTTTCGTTATTTTTCCACACACGCAAAAACCACAAAACTAGTGAATCACAACATCATGCCCCTGGGGCCAATCGCTTTGAAACCCATAGCGATAGCACCAAATCAAACACGAAAAAGCCTATGCCTTTAGCAGAAGCCTTCCCGGAATTACCAACAGTAAAACTTCCAAATCCCAAATACATTGTCATGTCTACGGAAGACACTGAAAAGTCTCTCTCAAACTATTGCTGTTTCTGAGTACACAGAGCAATTAAGCTTATTAGTAATTGTTGCCGCCGTTTTGTACTATATGTTATAGAATTATTTTTAAATTTATGATCCACCCTAAATGAGCGTGGTGTAGTCGCAACTGAGTAAACCTTCTCTCATTTGAGCCTTTTTCTTTCTCTCTTTGAGGGAGAATTGAAGTGTGTAGTCTTAAGCTTAGTTTTAACTAATTAATAAAGTCACTTTAGGAACAAAGGTGAAGCAGCGCGGTTCAGTAATTGGCGCATTACGGAGCCAAATTGGAGATGGCTGCTACAAGGTATTTAGATGCAACAGTAATAAAGTGCTGAACATCACCACTCTCCACGACGGAAAGCTATTAATATTATTAAGATAAATATAAAAGAAAAATGCTCATTATATGCAGCAAAAGCAAAATTATATCAAAAACCTTCTCCTCACCTATCCAACGGTAGTGGAAACAACAAACGCTGAAAATAGCAGCACTTACAACTTCGAACTCGAACAAACCAATTTTCAAAAAAAAATCAACGCTTCGTTCTCTGACATAGAGATCGACAATGACAATGACTTTTAAAATCGCCTAATCTTCTCCCCCACTTCGCGTGCAATCACCTTCACAATGAGTGGTCTCATCGAACGATCGCATGGTTTGCGGAGTGGGGGAGGATAGCGGGCTAACATTAGAAGAGAAAGACTAGTCAAAATACCACAATTAATAAACTCTCTTCGATTTTCTAATTGTAATGATCAACCCAACTGAGTGTGACATGAAATATTATGTTTACAAATATTATAATAGTGGCTTACTTCAAAAACGCAACACTGCAATACATACTGTTCATAAACGGCATTGCTAAAAATAAGGCAATGCCAAGTGTTCATTAACGCCTGGCAATACTTTGCGATGCGCAACATTCCTCAAATGTGCGCATCATTACCATTTGTGATGCATTGCATTTTTTGGCGCGTGAAATAATGGAGATGTAAGAAATATTTTTTTACAAGTACTATTTAACTTTTATAATAATTAAATTGATTTAATTTAATATTGCAATAGTGCGAAAAATTGGACTCACGAAAGGAAGAATCTTCTTGGAGAAGTACGTTTGCGCCATGAAGGAGAATTTAGCGGGGAAAAAAAGAAAAGGAATACAATTAGGGAAAAATAATTCATTAGATTAAGGCGCTTGAAAGCATATTTCCGTTTTCAAAAGATCAAGCAGCGTAACAACACATCGTGTGAGGGTTCAACGAGCTGGGAATTTTCCGATTATTAGACGAGGTTTTTGGCAGCCGTAGTAGCGTTCAGGTGCCAGAAGAATTGGTAGAAACTTCACTTCAAAACTTAGTGGCACATTTAACAAGCGATGACCCTTTGACACCACAGATAGCCACTCGACGATGAACACGTCCAAGATTTTCAATAAAACGGAAACGATCCGAAGTTCTTGATTTTTGAGCAACGAATCTGAGGCAGATGCAAAAAAAAAGATGAAGAAACTCTTGGATATGGAGGCAGAAAGAATTCAATGCAAACGAAACACACGACAAAGCAACATTCCGTTCATAAACGCCTGAAAATGCCTTTGCATTATTTGACAAAGCAGTGTTGCTTTGCATCGTAAACACTATGCATTTCAGTGTTGCGTTTATGAAGTCAGCCAGTCTTTAACTTCTTTTGAATAAAAATAAACCTGAAATATTACCATCCATAGAAACTCGCATTCACAACAATTGCAAAGGACTTCACACATGCAATTATTCTCTTCACCATAAAAAGTACAAATCGCAATCATTTGCGCTTGTAGATCAATCACTCTCACCAACTATTCACCTACTTCTACTTATCTTTATTTATGTTCGCTCTGTACATAACTGTAACAGTGGAATATCAATGGACTACTCAATAATTTAACAGATCTACAAGTGCAAAATATGAATATAACCCCATAATCATATGCCTACAAGAAACACACATCAAATACAATCACTCACCTACAATAGCAAATAACTACACTAAATATTTTCTCAACTCCAATAAGCAGGGTATTGCGGTATTGATTAGAAGAGGAATTGAGCATAAAGTCATTCCTATTCAATCTAACATTGCAACTCTAGCTGTTGAAAATAAATACTGGCCGAAAGTTAACCACCCTCAATAAGTATATTTCCCCTCCCAATCATTTACTGGCAGTGAAATAAAGAATGTAATTAAATCATTTTCGACACCCATCATTTTTGGCATCATTCGCAAGTGCACTGTCAAGTCGACTAGTCGTCTCCTTTCGCTTTCCGAATTTAACAACACAAAAACTAAATCAAGAGACAAGATAATCAATTCTTCTTATCTCATGATGCCTGTTGAACGCAGTCCCCCGACAGCATGAGCGTACCCACGCTCAAACAGCTGTCCGCATAAATAACAACAACGAATACCTTGGCACATCAAAACGGTTCAAACAACAGCATTAATATCAGTGACTCACACCAAGCCTCACTTCCCGTTAATTTCGAGAGAGCGCGTTCTTGCTCTCCCGCAATACATCAAACAGCTACACACTCACAAACATTAGCTGCTATCTCACTAATTACAACAACCACCACGTCATCTTTCTCAGGTACAATGCCAATTTGCTCCCTCTCTTCGGCAACAACATTGACCAGAGAAAAGACATCAAACAAGCAAGTACAAACTTCAACCAATCAAAAACACAAGAGTCAAAAATATAACGCAACCGTAGTAAGCTCTCTCACAACAACACTTCCGAACAAAATAGCAATAGTAAAAAAAAGTAGGAAAAAAACTCAAACACAAATGACAACACTGCAAAAGTACCGGCTGAGCGCGCCTAATACAAATAGCAGGTTCGAACTCCTCTCACAAGACGGAGAAACGGAAACGGCTGAAGACGGCAGTGGTACAGAAGCAAATTCTAATGCGCCAAATCAACCTCGACCACCTACTAAAATTCACAAGCCACCACCAATATACGTACAGGACGTAGAACAAATTAACGTACTAAACAAAGCTCTGAATAACACAATACAACAAAACTACATTTTAAAAACACTTAAAAACAACGAAGTACGCATACACACAAATGACTCGTCGAACTACTCGGCGGTGCTTAAGATGCTCAGGGAAAACAAAACTAAATACTACACCTTTAAGCCGAAAGAGGAGCGGGGATTCCAGACAGTACTTAGGAATATGCACTTCGCCACTGACCTTGACGAACTTAAGAACGAGCTATCGGAACTAGGCCACGACGTTATTAATATACACAACGTACAACAAAAACTGACAAAGAAACCACTGCCGCTATTTTTCATTGAACTAAAAGCCAAAGCAAATAATAGAGAAATCTTTAATATTACAACACTCCTATGTACCAAAGTCATATTTGAGCCACCACACCACAAACGCACGGTAGCTCAGTGCTCAAACTGCCAAAAATATGGTCATACACGAAATTTCTGCACCAAAGACCCGATCTGCGTGAAATGCGCTGGCAAGCACAAGACTATTGACTGCAAACTAATAAGTGCAGATCAAATTAAATGCGCTCTTTGTGGCGGCTCACACACAGCCAACTATAAGGGATATGACGTATACAAACATCTAAAAATTAAAAGATTTCCCTCACTAAAAGAGAAAGACGATAAAAAAGATGACCATCAGGTAGTAGAACAGACATCAAACAAAGTCAAAATTGAAATAACGTACGCCCAAACAGCAGCCAGTAACCGTAGAAACCCCACAAATCAGGTACAACCACAACAAAAAGATGAGGAACACAACAAAAACGAAACCAACAAAAACGAGACTAGTGAAAACACAGAAAAAAAGACCGAATTTTCAAAAGATTTAGCGGAAATAAAAGATATGATAAAACAACTAGCGCATCAAATGAGTAATATGATGAACATCATAACAGTACTATTGACAAAACTCGACAACAAGAATGGACACTAAAATAAAAATTTTAACTTGGAATGCAAAAGGATTAAAAAATCACCTGAATGAATTACAACTTTTCCTACACAACAACTACACTGACATTGCTTTGATATCGGAAACAAACTATACAAGTAGCCAGCACATGAACATAAGTGGATACAAGATGTACCACAGAAGCCATCCGGACGGTACAGGACACGGTGAGACTGCTATCATTATTAAACAAAACATTAAACATAACGTACTGCTTCCATTCCAAGAAACCTATATCCAGTCGACAAGCATACAAATCTTCGACTCAACCGGACCACTAAGAATAACAGCCATGTACAGCCCACCAAAGCACAATATCTCACAGTCGCAATACCTTGACTTCTTAAAAACTCTCGGACAACGCTTTATAGCTGCAGGCGACTACAATACGAAGCATACAGACTGGGGCTCCAGAATATCAAACAAGAAAGGTAAAAACATACAGGGTGCACTGCTGTTAGCAAAAGCTAAATATCTTAGTACCGGTGAACCCACGTATTGGCCAACAGACAAAAGTAAAAAGCCAGATCTCATTGACTTTTATATACTCAAAGACATAGACTTAAATAAATGTGTCATAACATCAAGGCTGGAACTCTCGTCAGACCATACACCTATAATACTCGAACTTAATTCAACTGAAGTGAACACAACCAAGTCCAAACTATGGCACAACAACAAAACTGACTGGGATACCTATCGCGACTACATTAACACGAACTTAAATACAAGCATTCCACTGAGATTACCCGACCACGTAGAATCAGCTATAGCCCAACTAAACGATACCATTGAGAAGGCAGTATTGCAAGCAACTCCGGACAAGATAATACACCATGAAAAGCAGTGGTATACATACGTAATATTTTCAACGCAATAATTAGATTAAATTACTTTCCTAAAGTATGGAAAGTGGCTGAAGTCATTGCAATTCCAAAACCTGGTAAAGACGTATATAATCCATCATATAGACTAATTAGCTTACTTCCACTTCTGTCAAAAATATTCGAGAAGCTCCTGTGCCTGAGACTGTTACCTATTATAGAGCGCAAACATATAATACCTGACCACCAATTAGGCTTTCGACGAAAGCAGTCGACCATACAACAAATCCATCGTGTAACTCATAAAATTTTAAACGATCTTGACGACAAAAAGTTCAGCATAGTAGTTTTTCTAGATGTAGAAAAGGCATTCGACAAAGTTTGGCACAAAGAATCAGCAAATTGCGCAATATATTCCCTCATAACGTACTACAGATATTAGTATACTATATCACAGAAAGACATTTTTTCGTTAAGTACTCAGATGAATATTCCACATTAAGAAAAATCAAAGGAGGCGTACCACAAGGAAGTGTACTGGGGCCGTTATTATACACTATCTTTACAGCGAACATACCATCACCAAATGACGACGCTTCAATGATAGCCGATGACAGTATAATGCTTAGCGCACATAGGCAAGTAAACAAAGCAACATCCAAACTGCAACAGCATCTGGATACTACCCTAAGGTGGTTTGAAAAGTTGAAAATAAAAGTAAATAATACCAAAACAGTACATGTTATATATACAACTAAAACTAAATTCACACCACCTCATATAACGATTGACGGAACTGACGTAAAAATTGAAAATGTAGTCAAATACCTAGGATTATATATTGACAACAAACTCAACTGGAAATACCATATA
Source organism: Cacoxenus indagator (assembly GCA_035041755.1). Lineage (NCBI taxonomy): Eukaryota > Metazoa > Arthropoda > Insecta > Diptera > Drosophilidae > Cacoxenus > Cacoxenus indagator. Next base: position 194,381 of record JAWNKX010000328.1, read on the forward strand.
CTTAAAGAACGGGATCAAATCAAGCTGAGGCTTAGTCAATTATATTGGCTGCTCAAATCCAAATTAACACTAGAAAACAAAATACTGATTTACAAAGCCAATATAAGACCAATCTGGACGTACGGAGCACAAATTTGAGGAACGGCCAAAAAATCAAATACAGACATAATACAAAGACAACAATTAAAAATCATTCGTATGATCACCAAGGCTGGTATATAACTAACGATGATCTGTATCGTGATCTTAACATTCCAACAGGAACAGAGGAGATTACAAAAATCTACTAGACGAAGCTTACCCAACACCCAAATGTTGGTGTCAACCTACTACCAATACAGGAACTTCAACGCAGATGCAGGTTACAGAGGACAAGGCCAGTGGATCTGGTAGAATAAATTCTAAGCTATATACAAGACTTATATCAATACCTTTTTCTTTTTTTTTTTCTATTTTTTTTTTTGTTGTTTAATGTTGTTTATTTTTGTATTTTATATTTCATTTCATTTATGTTTATTTTGCTTTATTTTGTTCTATAATTGTATTTGTGTTATGCAGTTTACTGCGTTAAATGTTATAATTTAATTTAAAAAAAAAAAATAAAATAAAATATAATTGTATTAACTTAATTCAAATTTATATTATTTTTGTTACTATTTTGATTTTTTTCCCCTACATCCTTACAAAAATGAAAAACTTTTGTGATCTGCTCACATAAATTAGCTACAACCCTAAAATAACGTTTAAACCATGTACTTATAGTCTTAATAAAAAATAAAGATATATGTACACGACATATGGGAAATAAAAAATAATAAAAAAATATTTTAGGCGATTTTAATGCCCGGGGTCCCCTGTGGGGATCGAATCACACTAACACCCGCGGGAAAACCTTAGTGGACGTCTTCATCACAGATAATATTGCTATTCTTAATGATGGTCGCCCTACTCACTTTTCCACCCACCAATTTTTCACGACTATCGATCTCGCACTTTGCTCTTTCTCAATTCAACCTCTCTTGACGACCAACACTTTAGATAATCTTTATGGCAGTGATCATTTCCCTATAAAGATATCCATCGACACAGGTTACACCTCCAGGTTACAAAGCTCCGCGCAGTAGGTTTCTAACAGCCAGAGCCAATTGGCCAATGTTTCAAGCTATTCTTAACCAGAGCTCATCTTCACGAGCATACGATAACATACGATTACATCAACAAAGAATGTGCCGTCCAAATGAAAATGATCCGGTCGGCAGCACATTTAAGCATTCCGCAGACAACTAACTGTCGAGCAGGGAAGACAGTACCCTGGTGGAATCATAACTTAAGTGTACTCTGCGCAGAAAAACGAAAGGCATGGGCATTATATAAACGAAATAGAAATATGGAAAACTTCATCTCGTATAAAAAAACGGCAGCAGTAGTTAGAAAACAGTGCAGGGAAGAGAAAAGGGAGTCATTCATAAAGATAACCGAATCTATAAACCCACTTACCCAGCCCAGAAAAATATGGTCAGACATAAAAAATTGCATGGATCACATACCCTTACTTCAATCAAAGTTTTAATTTAAATAGCAGGCCCATATATGTAGGATTTAGGTTTAGGAAAGATTACAAATTAAGTACGTTTTAAATAAATCCGCTTCTACATCGTTTCTCGTCGTTTGGCGTCCGTGAATGCGCGCTTCTACTCGAATGACGCGAACCCGTAGTTGCGCCCGTTGTTGCCGTCTTCGCAATCGTTGCCATCTTCGCCGTCGTTGCCGTCTTCGTCGTCATTCCTGATCTCGTTCGCTGCTGACGTCATCGTTGTCATTCTTTCCTCATCGTCGTCTTTCTCCTCTCCCCACATATATCATCAGAAAGATATTGCTAATGATTTTGCCCATTCTTGGTCCAAATATTCCAACTTTCACCCATCTTTCACCTACCTTAAACAACAAACTCTAAATTATTCTTATATTTACACTATATTTACACCCTTCACCTCTTGCTAAGAAAATGTAATCAAACATCACCCTTCCCGAGTTCGAGCACCTTCTCTGCTCTATGAGGGGTAACAGCTCAGGAATTGACAAAACTACATACCCTACCATCAAACAATTACCTGTAAGTTTAATAAAACGCCTCATCCGCCTCTACAATTTGATATTTGACAAGGGTGTCTATCCACAGAACTGGAAACTGGCCATTGTCATCCCAATTCATAATCCTGAAAAGCCCAATACTCAGGTAACAAGTTATAGACCGATTTCAATGCTGTCTTGTCTAGGGAAATTACTCGAAAAAGTTATCTCCAAAATATTCATGTGGTTCGCATCGCGTAAAAACCTTATAACACCTTACCAGTTCGGCTTTAGGGAAGCGCACAGCATTCATGACACCCTTCTCCTCTTTGAACACTTTTGTTCAATGGCACTCTCTACAAAAAACATCTCTATCCTTAGTCTAGACTTCGAAAAGGCGTTCGACAGGGTAGGGGCGCATATTGTTCTGAGACAACTCGTTAAATGGAATGTTGAAATAAAAATATACGGTTTCGTTAAGTCTTTTCGATCGAAGAGAAAATTTGCAGTAAGGGCCAACCACTCATTTGCAACACTTTCGACTTATCAAACGGCATTCCTCAGGGCTCCCCATTATCGGTTACCTTGTTTATCCAAGCTTTCAACGAAATTAGTAATATGATTTCAAAACACAATCATATGGAGCACATTGTTTATGCAGATGATGTATATTAAAATATACTATATGTATACTATGATATACTAAAATTAAGAACTTAGACTCGGCAAAATCCAATTTAAACTCCATCCTATCAGATATAACAATGTGGTCAATGCGATCCGGTGCCTCAAAATCTTTAGAAAAATGTAAATCCTTTCATATTTGTAGAAAGACATGTTGTAGCTATATAAGTCTAAATTATAACAATGTTATTATTCCAAAACAAGTAGTTTAAGCATATTTGGTTAATTGTTCGATTCTAAATTTAACTTTAAGAAACATTGTATCTACATTAGACAGAATCTGGTTGCCAGACTTATCATCCTAAAATGTCTAACATCAAAGCACTCCTTTGCACACATGAATACTTTAATTAATGTAACTAGAGCTTTAATACTATCTAAGATAGAATACGGTCTTTCTATATATGGTAATACAGCTAAAAACAAAATTAAACTAATCGAAACACTATAGCATACAGCTGTCAGGTTCCTCTAATAAAATACATGCTGATAGAAGCTGGCCTACCTAACATTCATGATTTCATCGAGTCTGCGAAACTCCGGTTAATTCCCAAACTACTACTCTGCCACAACAGAAAATTATACGATACAGTCATAACCACAAATAACGATACAAACGGACATTTAAACGGGTAACCACACTTACACAGTGTCTACAGCATGCCCAGGAAATATATCTCACTCAAGAGCCACATTATATAAAATCTGCACGTTTTCCACCCTGGAAGATAGGTCACTCCTCATTTATTGATGACCTGGAGAAATTTAATAAGAAAGATACTCCTGCACAAGTCTACAGCTCTTACTTCAATGAAATATACAATCACCTAGGACATCGCCCAACAAAATTTTTATTCACTGATGGCTCAAAAAACGATGTATCTGCCTCCTTTGCTGTGATCGATAATTTTAATAATACAATATCGGCTGAAGTACCCCACGATTTCTGCGCTATTTTCACTGCAGAGGCCTGCGCAATCCATCAAGCAGTACGGTTCGCTACAAATCTGTCGACGATGGTCATTATCTGTACAGACAGTAAAAGTACTAATGGTTCTGTCAGAAATGCCAATAACAACAACATAATTATCTCAGCTATCCGAGACGACCACACACAACCATATTAAGCTAATGTGGATTCATGGGCGATTCATGCGAACATCACTGCGAACAGCCCGCGTACATGCTCGAGCTAAACTCGCTCATATAGATGCGCTACATACTTTTGACATTCTTCAAAAGGCTGATATCCGTAATCTGATACTCTGCTATATTCGACAAAAAAAAACGGGTATCATGGGATGCCATAAATAACCATTATAAGCAGCTAAATCCAAACGCAATACCCACAAACTACCCTGCTCAATGTCACCGCGATGCAATCAAAGCCTTTATCTGCCTTCGTCTGGGGCATACCTCGATTACCCATCAGCATTTGCTTTCCGGCTCCCATAATAATCTATGCCCCCTCTGCCAAGAGGAAGCAAATATACAACATCTTTTGAATTGTCAGCACAGTCGCCGACATCATTCTCAGACAGACTTGATGAAACTCTTCGAAAACACCATCAAAAATAACATCAACCTCTTCTATATCTTTCTCAAATCCAACAAATTATTAAAACATATATAATATAATATAATATAATATAATATAAAATAACATTAATTAGCCTAAAAGCTTAGAATTTTACAATTTATTAATTCTACCACTTACATGCGACTTAAATTCATATGTATATACGTAGAGATGAAAGCCCTGACAGACAGTGCTCTGCACTTAAGTAGATTTAAGAATTTATTTTCAATCTACTTCTTTAAATAAATAAATAAATGAAACCAGAGCAACAGAAGGAGGCGCCTATAAGCAGACTCCGTTGTTTATCACCGTTGGAAAAAGCGGTGGCAAATTTATTTGAATTTTAAAGTAAATAAATCCAATAGGAGTTGTTGCAGGATTCGGTGAAGAAATTGAGGTGCTGACTATTTTGGAAGAGACGCCTAATATAAATTGTGAAAGTGGTGAAAATTTAAATAAAACGTCTTCTTTCCCTAAAACCGACAATGACGAAATGCACACTGTTTCAACATGTTAATAACAAAGCCGCTGAAAAGGAAAGGATTACATTATTGACAAAAGCAAGCTCAGGTGTAACAAGAAAACGGCAATCGCTTGGAGTCCATTAAGGGTTATTTAGAAGACATATCTCGTTACCAAAGAGGTTGTAAAGTGAAAAGGAACGCCTTACATTTTATAGCCATTTGGTTTTTTTATTCAAAAAATTTAACTATTTGCAAAAATACGGAATATAAAAAAACAAATTAGAGCAACGCTACCAACTTTTAAATTATATATTGTACTAGTTTTCGACAAGTAGTCGCCGTCTGGTCGTACCAATTTAGGTACAACAGAAAAACTACGATGTCAGAAAGACAAGTGTTAAAATAAGAACGCAAAGGGGAATACGGCCGATTATTAATAAACAAGTACTTAAACACAAAATAATCGTTCATTCTTTAGAATATGATAATGGTAAACTAAAACACTAACGGAGAACGCATATAGCCACATGGAGACATTTCAGAGACGACTAGTTGTCAAATAAATCAAGACGAATCCCTATTCCGCATAAATGGAGATTGGGGATCTTGGAACCTGAATATAATCCAAGTTAAATCCCCTACATTACTCGGTGACGGTCGATTTACATTGACGATATTGTATTTGAAAATAACGATAATTTTGATTTAAACATTTGTATGTAATAATAAAGAAGATATGTTCTCAATCACCAAACTTACTTCTGGAAAGAAATGTTGTGGAAACTTTGACTTTTCTTTTGTTGGAATTGATTCAATATTGCCTAAATATATGCTTTTATCTGTGACGAATTCCCAATTATGTGTTGAAAAATTCCAAATCCTTAATGTTTTTAGTTTCTTTTCACCAAAATATATATTACCCAGGGCCTGAAATTTTTTCCATAAATTAAAAAATTTATACATACATTTGCTTTTTAAGTATATTTTACTGTAAAATGTTCAGCAGATTGGGAGTCTTCATCCATAAAAATTCGTATGTATGTGTAAACCTTCATCATTGATCCATTACACAAAAGGCGTATGAACTCCTGTACGTGTTCTATAGATTTTTCGCAGGTTTTGCCACCAACTTCTTGTAGATGCAATGCAACGAAATTAGGGCGAAATTTGGAAACGCTGTCGAAAAATTCCTCCAACCACATTTTCAAGAGGCGATTAGGCTAAAACAATTTGCTTCTTTAAGAATAGAATAAAAATGAATTTAAGTACTCACATCTTCAAATAAACTGCCCACATTTGCCGTAATTAACATAAGGCCTATGTCATGACGGCTAAACAGTTGAATTTCTTCACACATTTTACTAGAATAATATAATTTCAAAAGAGAAAAAACTTCAGATTCGCATTGAAAAATAAATTGGAATACCCATTCGAAATTTCATACAATTGTTAGAACTAATACTATGTAGGGATTTTCCGATTCAAGTAATTTCTTGATAGTACTAAAAATATTAATTCTATGTTTAACACGAATTTAAAGGTGTTTAATAAACCCGTATTAATGCTAATCATACCCTGCACACTATAGCAACAAAAGTAAATTTGTACACATGTTGGTTTCCAAACGCTACATTAAAATGCAGTAGGATTACCGATAGTATCGATAGTTTCAACTATCGTTTTAGAAACTATCACGTGTTCCAACAATCGACGGTTTTCCGTCACTAATACAAAGTAATTTTGTATTTAAAATATTTTTGGGATACAGGGCGGGTACCCATTTATTTAAATGAAATATAGTTTAAAAAACTAACAAACACGCTTTAGCAAACCCAACTAAAAAGTAAAAAAAAGGTTTAATTAGTAATATTATTTCATGTAAAAAAGCGTGGGGTGCTCTTTACTATTTTTATAATAACTTTACTTTTATCAATTGTTACTTATAATTGATATCAATTGATATCATGAACTTTATTACAATAAAATATTTTTTTTTTTTATTAAACGATATTTTTTACTTTTGAGTTGGGTTTGCTAAAGCGTGTTTTTTAGTTTTTAAACTATATTTTGTTCATTTATTTATTCTGACGATTATTACACACCTAAACGATCAACCGACGATACAATACGATTCTCTTTTCATTTGCAAAAGTAACGATAATTTTTAAATTTCTAAAATAGTAGTGAAAAACACGCGAACTCAATTATACAAATTACGTATTACCAACATACAGGTGAAGCTTTGAAAAGTCTTTTAAAAATAACTAACCAACTACGAGTTTACTTCGCGTGGAGAGAGCTCTGCAAAGAGTATTCATTCATATAGGCAAAGAGTATTAATTCATATAGAGGTTACATTCCTCTCACGAGCTTTTTGACCTTTTTTCAAATAATAAGAAGACATTGGCTTATGTTATTTGTCTGCTATTAACATCGAAGTAGCAGCGCAGGCCGCAGTTTAGCAGCGTCATTCTGCTAACGTGCGCATTTTTTATTGACTAACTTGATCCATTTGAAATTATCGTTCTTTGTTTTATTCATCAATATGCTTTTCTTTACGATTATTATACATTCAGTTGGCAAGAATAGATGTAAACAACAAATTTTTATGATGGCGTTCTTTCTTTTATTATACGAAAACATTGTATTGCAGCTCAAAGTAAGGCAAACAGAAATTTAAATACGAAATCCTGTTGCGAAATCGAAGCAAGTGCTGTTCCCCGTCGGACTGTGTCTTGGTCAATTATGGGTTGTGTATATCATCTTTGTTTTGGTTGTCACCCATTTGTATTTTGATTGCATTGGTTTTTTGTGCTCAATTTTGTGTACTTGGCGTGAATTAGCATGAAAAGGAATTTCTGTGTATCACCTTCGTTTTGATTGTTTTGATTGCCGTCACCCATTTGTATTTTGATGTATTGGTATTGTTGTGGGAATGATAGCGAAAAAGAAACATGTATTGGTTTGGCGCGATTTTTCAATGAATGAAGAACATGTTTTTTGTTATTGCAAGTCTCACCACCCACTTGTATTGGTTTTGGCGGGACTTTTAATGAATAAATAATAAATAATTATAATAATAACGAATAAATTATTCGTTCGGGCTGTTAGAAATAAAGAAATAAATGACTCATTAAATAAGTAATATTGATTTAAAATGCATATTTTGCGCTAGTTATGTCCAAAAATCCAAGTTGAATACAGCTAACTCTACCGTTACTACCAGGCAAACAGAAAAAACAGAAAGAAACTGCAAGTGTCCCATGTCAAAAAAATCCAACCAGCTGCGCTACTGCGAATACAGGAAAGACAAAAAAATAAATTTTGCCTTTGAACGCCCAACGATAAATCGTGTGGCATTTGTTTTTTCTTTATTTGCCGAACATAAGAGAAGACAAAGAAAAAATATATGCTTGCGTGAATATGTATACTTTTTGCGTGCACGCAAATTTGAACTTAACAACGAAACACGAGCTCGGGGCCTGACCTCTGATAAATTTGGTACGACAATCGAAAATTTACTTTAGGAATGTGTTGTGAAGTGGGGGGCGTGCGGGAAAAAAAATTCCGCTTTTTTGCTACGCTCACGCAACAACAAAGTCTAGACCATTTGTTTTTTTCTTCATTGCCGATCACAAGGAAAGAAGAGGAAAGAACACAACACAAAGTAAGGATGACGAAATTTGCTTTGCGCGACTAAGACTCGAACTTTGCGGACTGTGCGTATTACTATTATGGAAGACATATTATATTGATTTGTCACTATAAACGCACTTAATTCGAGCCATGGAGATTTTCGACTTATAAAAGTTTGACCTATGAAAATTCGACGGTAGTTAGAAATTTCACTTGAGTTTCTTTGGCTGTTCAATGTGCATTCAATGTACTTGCTCTAGAAATAGATTTTGTTTTCTTCTACAACCGAAAATTGTCTTCAAGAAGTTGAAGTCAAAAATTAAAACTTGCCATTGTGTGAGTAACTTTGTTGTATAGGTATAGAGCGTGTATAAGATTGTCCAGGTTTGCTGCCAAAAGCAAAACTTTCAGGTTGCTTCATATACTCAGTGTCGGTTATATCACTATTTAAATATGCCGTGCATACGTCCATTTGGTGTAAGCAACATTTCAATTCTGCAGTGATAGCTAACAATAAGCTCATGCTCTCCATCCGACACACAGGTGAGAAAGTTTCGAGATAGTTTACACCATACTGCTGCGAGTATCCTTTTGCAACTAGTTGTGCGTTAAAACGTCCTACTTCGCCGTTAATGCCACGTTTAACGCTGTAAACCCAATTGCAACCTTTTTCTTTTTCGTTTTTTGGAGAATCCGTAATCTCCCAAGTTTGATTTTTAATCAAGGACTCATACTCTTTCCGCATAGCTTCGTGCCATTGCGTAGCATGTATGCCGTTAATTGCTTCTGGTAACCGTACGTCGCTAGCAAGTAAGTTGTACTGCCTCTGTAGGCGGCTAGGATTCGCAGACCGTAGAACTCTGCCGGGTTCCACCTGAATTTCTGGTGTTCGTTAAACTGCTTCTTCGTCTGCACTTTTATAGTTGTCAGTGCTACTGACTGCATCATCAAAATTTTCTGCTTCGTTATCGTCGACTTTATGAACTTGTCTGGCACGTACGTCACCTTCAACGTCGTTTACTGCTACCTCGTCCCGTTCATTTCTTGTAGATAAATCGAATGTAGCATATTTGTTATCAGACTTTCTGATAACGCCATTCTCGTTAAATAGTACGTTACGCTCTTCCACAACCATCCTCTTTTCTGCGGGATACAGTCGATACGCTTTTGCTTATGTTGAATACCCCACCATACCCTTTGGTTGAAAATTGCTTATCTGATGACCTTTTTCCAGTGCAACTGCAACGCAGCCAAAAACTTTAAAATGACTTATATTCAGTTTCTTACCGGTCCAGGCCACCATTGGTGTCGACTAACGCACTCATTGGTGATCTGTTCCTCAGATACACACCGTATTTACCGCTTCAGCCCACATCGACTCGTCTAAGTCAGATTGTGCCAAGAGACATCTAGACATCTTCACGAGAGTACCGTTCGCCCGTTCCGCAATTCCATTTTGTTGTGGTGTATACGCCGTCGTCAGCTGTCTTGCAATGCCATTTTCTTTAAGAAAACAATCGAACGTTTTATTAATGTATTCGCGACCGTTGTCGCTTCGAAGATACTTTAGTTTCTTCCCGTCTGACGTTCCGAAATTCTGACGAAATTAACAAATTTTTCAAAAACTTCATCTTTCTTCTTAAGAAAGTATATATATATGCATCTTGACTTGTCACCGAGTAACGTTATGAAGTATCTTGACCCCTCAATTGAACTCTGATCGAAAGGGCCACACACGTCTGTATGCACTAATTCCAACAACTCATGAGCGCGATTGTCAGTGGTACTTGGAAATGACAGTACGTGAATTTTGCTAACCATACACGTCTTACATGGTCTTTTGAATGTAATGCCAATCTTCTCCATACCCTTTACAATCTACTTCTTTGAAATTTCCGCTAAACTAGTGGAGTTCAAATGGCCATATCTGCTATGCCACAAAAATCCGTCTTTTTTTATTGCCGAAAGACATTCGTTGCGCCCATTTTTGAATGTATACAAATTTTCATATTTCTTTGCACACAAAATAGATTCGCCGCTTTGTATTACATATGCGGATTTTCTGTCAAAATTAACTTGGCAACCGTTTTCTACTGATTTACTCACAGATATAAAATTTCCTTTAATATTTGGCAAATAAAGCACGTCGATCAGTTTCAATTCACTAAACTGCGTTTTTATCAACACTTCGCCTATTCTCTCCTCACGAAAAAATTCATCACTGGCCAACTGATTATTTCTGTATGCTTGTGAAATATCTTGAAAAAGCCCTTCTCCCATGTTGAGCGATTGAGACTAACGGCATCTAACGCTCCCAACAAACTGCAATATTTTTGTTGTTCTTTTTTCATTACGTCGTGCTCTTTGTTCTCATTTGCTGCGAAACTGCTTCTTCGTATGCCCTTGCTGTCCACACTTGAAGCATGTAATATTTTACTTCTTTCCTTTGGTCTTCGTGTATGTATTAGGCCGCTGCCTAACTATAAACGCATGCGAATGTCGAACGTTGGTAACTCGTCTCGCGTCTCAATGTCGACAACGAAATTCTCGTACTTTTGTGTCAAACTTGAATGGAGAATGAGTGACCGCAACTCATCTATTATTTCAATTCCTACTGAAGCCAGTTAGTCCAATATTTCAACAAACCTGTTCAAGTAGCCGGTCACATCCTGATTATTCGTCATTTTGAGGTTAAGTATTCTCTTGTATAAAGATACTTTCCTCACCGTACCACTCGGCTGATGGGCATCTTTTAATTTCGTCCATGCATAGTTTGCCGACGTACAATCTATAATGTACCCCAGCTGCGAAGGTTTGACACTCAACGTAATCGTGGCCAAAGCCTTCTGATCAAGCACCGTCCAATTTACACCCTCACCAGAAGTTTCCTGGTGGAGATAGACTCATGTCACACGCCAAAGCTCCGTGTACACAAGCACACTCCGCATATGTATGCTCCATGAACCGTAGTTTGCCTACTCTAGCTTGTCTATTTAATAGATAGCAGCCATCTTGTATACCTTTTCTTTTATTTTTTTATTTTTATTAACCTTTTTATTTAGTACTTATGTCTACTTAGACTACTAGTACATTGTTTAAATGTCGAGTATAGGTGTATTTAGCTTCTATGAGCAGTTCATAGAAGTTATAAAATGTAGTGAAGAAGTAGAAAATATAAGTTGTAATAATTAATTTTAAGTTGGTTTACCAGATCAACTGGTCTTGTCCTTTTTAGACGACGCCTATATGTAATTTTTTTTTGCAGAAGTAAGCTGACATTGACGTTCATGTGTTGCCTTAACTTTGTTTTGTTTTATTTGTTCGCGCTTTTTCTGTATATGGTGTTTCCAATTTAATTTGTTGTCTTTGTAAAGGTATAGACATAGTCTAGGTAGGTATTTCGCATAGTCTTCTGTTTTAACGTCGACTCCGTCAACCGTTAGACGGGGTGCTACAAATTTAGTGTTAGTTGTGTAAATAACATGTATTGTCTTGTTATTTATTTTAAAGTTCCATTTACCGAACCATTTCAGAGTGTTGTCCAAATTCTGTTGCAGTTGCTACTCCAATGTTTTTGTGAGATCTTAATAATATGGTGTCGTCTGCAAATGTAGCTATCATTGATGATTTTTGTCTTGGTGTTGGTATATCTGCCAGAGAGAACTTATTCATATAGACCTAACATTTCTCTCTTAAAAAATGGCCGGAGAGGCTTTTAAGAAGCTATTGGCTTATGTTAAATTTTCAGCAGTTGTACAGATTTCTTGTCTGTTAAACTTATGTGGCGTAAAATATTCTGTTGGTTTGCTTATGCCAAACAAGCAAATGGACGGACTGCCGTAAAAGTTGAAAATATTGAATGATAAGAAAATTATAAAAACACAAGAACGCCATAGTAAAAACAAAAATCAGTGACACTGTCTTCTTTCTTTGATTTTTTTGTTCAAAGTCTTTTATTTGCAAGGTGTTCGAGAATATTAAGCAAATTGTGTGGAGTTTTCTTTAATTTTACACTAGAAACGAAATCGAGCCCATATCAGCAAGGCTGCCTTGTATTTCGCCTATATTCATTCAAATGAATGAAATGAAAATACCAGGCGGCCAGCAAAAAAAGTAGGCATGATCACAAAGCAAAATCGTACAAAAATATTCTCAGTGATACACACAATAAGAAACAAATACAATCTTATACACGCACTATACCTACACAACACACTCAAACTTATCACATTTCGCTCGCAAGGGCGAAAAAGAAAACCAACACAATCTCATACATGTACTATACCTACACAACAAGGTCACCCACACAATGGCAAGTTTTGATTTTTGACGTCAACTTCTTGAAGACAATTTTCGGTTGTGGCACAAAACGAAATCCATTTCAATAGCAAGTACAGTGAATGCGCATTTATTGAACAGCCAAAGAAACCCAAGTGAAATTTCTAACTACCGTCGAATTTCCATAGATCGAACTTTTATAAGTCGAATATCTGACTCGAATTAAGTGCGTTTATAGAGAAAAATCAATAAAATATGTCTTCCATAACTAGAATATCCCCATAACTCGAACTTTTGTTATGCATTATGGTGATTCGAGATTAGGAAGTTTGACTGTACGAGAAATACGCACAGTCCGCAAAGTTCGAGTCTCAGTCGCGCAAAGCAAATTTTGTCATCCTTACTTTGTGTTGTGTTCTTTCCTCTTTCCTTGTGATCGGCAATGAAGAAAAAAACAAATGGTCTAGACTTTGTTGTTGCGTGAGCATAGCAAACAAGCGGAATTTTTATTCCCGCACGCACCCCTCTTTCTAACACAGTCTTAAGTCAATTTTCGATTGTCCTACCAAATGTTCGTTGTTCAGTTCAAGTTTGCGTGCACGCAAAAATTATACATATTCATATACGCAGGCATATCTTTTTTCTTTGTCTTCCCTTATGTTCGGCAAATAAGGAAAAAACAAATGTCATACGCTTTGTTGTTGGGCGATCAAAGGCAAAATTTATTTCTTTGTCTTTCTTGTATTCGCAGTAGCGCAGCTGGTTTGACATCGTTTTCACATGGGACACTTGAAGTTGTTTGTTGGTTTTTCTGTTTGCCTGGTAGTTAAGGTAGAATAAGATTTCACGAACCGCGCAGCCCTGAATAGAAGCACGCTCCTACGGAGCCAACCGCTGCACTTACAAATAAGCGGGAGCGGACGGTTTCTGCGGCGAAGAGTTCCTACGGAACTCTCCATAGAGCGCCCAAACACATCGAATGGCCAGGAGCAGACGGCTACCTAGGTGAGAGCAGCGCAGCGAAGAGTTTCTACGGCACTTTCGCCCTGCGTCTTGATCGACTTCCTGAAGAGATTTTCAGAAACCAGGAAGTCAGTTCGTTTCAAGCGGTCTGAAATTAACCACGCGCTACGGGAAATTTTTAACTGATCAACCTACGGGCTGTTAATGTCAAATTTAATTAAATTAATGAAATGAAAGTAAAAAGGGTTCCGCATCTCAATTATTATTATAATTTTTTTTTTTCATAATTAGATTATAACATTTATCGCAGTAAACTACATTTGTCGTATTAAAAAAATAATTACATGAAAAAAAATTAGACAAATTAAAAATGATGCAAATTGCGCCGAAAAAAGCAATGATATAGAAGGCTGATTCCTTCTTAAAGGGAGATCATGCGGGTGTAGCCTCTTCAGTCTACGTCTTGTTGAGATACGGGTAAGAGGGGACGCCAGCGGATTTGGGTGCGATAAAAGTCTGTAGTGATAGCGGCAGCTGTGAGAATTAATCACCTCCATAACAGTTGGCACGGCAAAATCCCTATGCAGTGTAGTGTTGCGGACGTACCAAGCTGCGCCCGTAAATCTTTTGAGAGCCTTGCTCTGACATTCCTGCACTTTTCTGATGTTGTAGGCAGCAGTAGTGCCCCAAATTTGTATGGCGTAGCGCCAAGCAGGTGCCAATACTTGCAGATAAATGAGCCTTTTATTAGTTAAAGATAACTTATTCGATGGGCGGACGAGCCACTCCAGTTTCTTGAGCTTTTGGTAGCAGCGCGCTGTAACTACCTTAATATGTGCACGCCAGGTAAGATGCTTATCCAGGATCAGACCGAGATACCGGATTTGCTCCATTTGCGGAATGATGCTTGTGTTGTAAGTCACAACCGGACAGACGCCTTGCCTTAATGTGAAGGTGCAGTGAACTTATTTTTCAGAGTTTATGGCTATATTCCAGCGCCTAGCCCATGAGTGGAATCTATCCAGCTAGCTGGACAATTTCTCCGCAGCTTCGTTCAGAGAGGCAGAGTTGAATATAACTGCCGTATCGTCCGCGTAAGTAGCAATAATCGAATGCTCATCTCTAGTTGTAGGCATATCAGAGGTATATAAAGAGTAGAGGACCGGAGCTAAGACACTCCCCTGCGGGACACTGGTTCTCCTGTGCCTCATGGTGGAAATTTTGTCTCTTATCGCCACAGAGAGGCTTCGTCGTTGAAGAAAGCTTCGCATTAGTAAAAACTGTTTGCCAGGCAGGAGTAATTTTAATTTATGCAGAAGTCCATCGATCCATACCCTATCGAATGCTTGTTTGACATCTAGGAAGACTGCAGAGGAATACTGTTTCGTCTCAAACGCAGTAAGTATGTGATTAACGACTCGATGCAGTTGTTCGGGCGTGCCATGCTGTGATCTAAATCCAAATTGGTGATCAGGAATGGCTTCTTGAACACCCCGTACTGCCAACAATCTACTCAAACATATTCTTTCAAAAATTTTGGAAAAAGTTGGAAGCAGGATTATGGGCCTATATGATGTGACACGGTTCTCCGGAGTACCAGGAGTATCATGGATATCGTTGCAAACTTCCACTGTGTGGGAAAATGACAAATCCGCAGCATGCTGTTGAACAGCAACGTCAGGAACAACACTCCCTTCCAAGGGAGTGCTTTCACCACCTTGTTGTCAATATGGTTATATTATTTGTAAACGAAAATCGAGTGTATGTGTTCTCAATTTCAGCGACAGTACAATCACCCAACGACTTATCCTCCCTTCCATCAACACCATCCAACTATTCAACGTCAGCAGCCTTACCACAACCACGGGTAAGTGCACCATATTATTATTATTGATATACAGTCCACCAAACAAACATTGGTCCTTCGAGCTGGATCCACGTCCGAGTACATGGAATTAAGGCATAAATAAATATATAAATATATATATATATTATTTGCGGGTGCTGTCCTAGAATAGCAAACAGAATAGAATAGAATAGAATAGCCGGCAAAAGAAACAACGCACTAATGATCATTACTGCTACGCAGTAACTGATTATCATCATATATAATTATCATTATATATATATTATATATTTTATACACATGTTTTATAATAATTAAAAATTAATATGCGGTACGAAAATATTCGATGGGGATTATAAATCCTGGCCTACGTTTCGGGATATGTTCGAGGCCATCTTCATGGATAACCCTCGCCTATCACAAGTGGAAAAGCTGTACCAACTAAACAAGAAGACGCGGGGCGAAGCCAAGGAAATCGTACAGTTGGTGCCGCTGACAGGTGAGGGCTTTGAGTTCGCATGGAGAAATTTAGCGGACCGTTATGAGAACAAGCGTTTTCTCATTAACGCCCATAACGCCCAGGGGCTACAACGCCAGATCACCAACTTCATATCGTCACTGCGAAGTCATGGTGTACACATTGGGACATGGGATCCCATCCTCATATTTCTGTGTACTTCGCATCTTCCATAATCCACCCTAGCTTTGTGGGAACAAAGCCAAACGGACAGGAATCGATTACCAACGTGGGAGGAATTAGTCGGTTCCTCGCCAGCCGATTCCAGCTGCTAGAAATATTAGCCGATTTAAAGGCAAGGCCCGACACTAAGGTGCAAACACCGAAAAAGATGCAAGACTATGCTGCTCAGATGCTGCCTACTGGAACTACATGTAAGCTGTGCCAAGCTAGAGGACACCAAGTGCGGAAGTGCCCTAAATTCCTGGCCTTGAACATTGCGGAAGGAACAACGGAGGTGAAGAGGCTACGCCTTTTTTTAACTGCATGCCACCGTCGCATTAACTGAGGGATTGCATGGTGATGGCAAGGTGTGTGAAATGTGGCGGACGACACCACTCATTGATCCATGGGAACAGAGAGACTGGGAGCCCATTGGAAACACAGGGACCACAAGAGTACGGAACCAGGAATCATGGCAGAGTACAGCACTGGTAGGAAATCAGGCTACCGTAACAACAGGGTCAGCAGCAATAAGCAGCAGAGTTGTTTTTCGACCAACTCATGTGGCGTACTCTTGGGGACAGCGATCGTCAACATCCAGCAACAAGGAGTGAAGTATTCGTCTCGGGCACTCATCGACTCCAGATCTGAAAGCACATTCATTTCCGAACGGCTACAGAGGCGAGTTGGATTGCGGGTAAGACCCACTCAAGCGCGGGTGTCTGGCTTGAACGAGACAATTTTGGCACGGGTCCGAAAGGAAACTTCGTTCAAGTTGCAGTCACAACGTGATTCGAACTTGTTGATATCTGCGCAGGGGCTAATCCTTCCGAAAATCACAGGGAATCTTCCGATCAGTCCGATAGACCCCAACATAGT
Source organism: Cacoxenus indagator (assembly GCA_035041755.1). Classification (NCBI taxonomy): domain Eukaryota; kingdom Metazoa; phylum Arthropoda; class Insecta; order Diptera; family Drosophilidae; genus Cacoxenus; species Cacoxenus indagator. The sequence continues at coordinate 211,459 of JAWNKX010000328.1, forward strand.
TCGAGCTCTTCCAGAGCTGAAGCTTGCAGATGCCCTTTTCTATAAGACCAACCCAGTAGACGTTTTGATAGGAGCGGACTTATATCCTCAAATTGTCAAAGGAGGATTTAAGAAAAAGGTAGCCGGTACACTTGTTGCACAAGAGCCGGTCTTTAGTTGGGTTTTGACAGTTCCAGTCGACTCCCTACATACTCATGCGCCTGCGGTCCGAAATTTGTATTTTTCGTCCACAAAGGCGGACAGGAGCATACTACTCAAGGGAAGACGCAGCAATAGAAGGAAAGAGTGTGCGGAGCGTAACCACAATAGATGTCCACCATCAAAGGGAGATCAGAAGTTTAGCCCCTCTGGTCTGTTAAGGGGGAAAAAGGTTCCGGGCAGTTAGAGACGAAAACTGGCAAGAGCAGACAATAACCACCAGTCAAATCAGAGTCCGGCCGTCGTCCGTCTGTCTACGATATCACCAGTGAAAAGAAGGAAAGTCCGTCAAAGAACAGCTCAGGGCAGTACGAAGCATCCAAAGTTCACTCGTTTTAGTAATCAAGTCCTCATCCGTCCGTTTCTATGTCTGTGTACACTTGCTTCAGTTCTATGAGCGGGCACCGGATGATGAACCAAGTCAGAGGACCGCCTTTTATCGCTGCCACGGTTTGCTACGCGGCACGGTATGAAAGGAGGATTTTCAGCAGAAGTCGTCACGATGGAGGAACTGGACTGGAAAAAGCGGTGGTAAAATTTAATTTTGCAACAAGAATTTCACCCCGAGGAATACCATTGTTGTACGGAAAATTATATTCCGATAATGGTACCAATTTTGTAACAGCGTGATGAGTGTTCCAGAGTGGGATCGACAAATTGTTAAGTGATATATATATATATCGTATATCTTGTATATCTTCTTCGAGATATACAAAGGATTTAGGTGGAGAGAAGACTGCACGCAACCAAACGAATGGTGCATGGGACAGTAATGAAAGCACACCCGGGACTGGCTGTTGAACGCAGCCCCCCGACAGCGGGCAGCACGCAAAAACAAAATCATCCATCAAGGAACAGCATGAGCGTACCCCACGCTCAAACAGCTGTCCGCATAAGTAACAACAACGAATACCTTGGCACATCAACAAGCGGTTCAAACAACAGCATCAACATCAGTGACTCACACCAAGCCTCACTTCCCGTTAATTTCGAGAGAGCGCGTTCTTGCTCTCCCGCAATACAACAAACAGCTACACACTCACAAAGAGAAAACAATAACGGATCATCAATCCCAACAAAAGCAGCCTCTCGCTCTACCACTCAACTAACTGTCAGCTGTTCCATGGCAGCAGGTAATATGCAGCTTCTCCCGTGGAGTGCACAATGCGCTTCACCAACGACGCCACTCTCCTCGTTCCAACCAACAACAACAACAACAACCACAACGCAGACATCAGCTGCTATCTCACTAATTACAACAACCACCACGTCATCTTTCTCAGCTACAATGCCAATTTGCTCCCTCTCTTCGGCAACAACATTGATCAGAGAAAAGTCATCAAATACGCAAGTACAAACTTCAACCAATCAAAACCCACAAGAGTCAAAAATAAAACGCAACCGTAGTAAGCTCTCTCCCAACAACACTTCCGAACAAAATAGCAATAGTAAAAAAAGTAGGAAAAAAACTCAAACACAAACGACAACACAAACAACACTGCAAAAGTACTGGCTGAGCGCGCCTAACACTAATAACAGGTTCGAACTCCTCTCACAAGACGAAACGGCTGAAGACGGCAGTGGTACAGAAGCAAATTCTAATGCGCCAAATCAACCTCGACCACCTACTAAAATACACAAGCCACCACCAATATACGTACAGGACGTAGAACAAATTAACGTACTAAACGAAGCTCTGAAAAACATAATACAACAAAACTACATTTTAAAAACACTTAAAAACAACGAAGTATGCGTACAGACAAATGACTCGTCGAACTACTCGGCGGTGGTTAAGATGCTCAGGGAAAACAAAGCTAAATACTACACCTTTAAGCCGAAAGAGGAGCGGGGATTCAAAACAGTACTTAGGAATATGCACTACGCCACTGACCTTGACGAACTTAAGAACGAGCTATCGGAACTAGGCCACGACGTTATTAATATACACAACGTACAACAAAAACTGACAAAGAAACCACTGCCGCTATTTTTCATTGAACTAAAAGCCAAAGCAAATAATAGAGAAATCTTTAATATTACAACACTCCTATGTACCAAAGTCATATTTGAGCCACCACACCACAAACGCACGGTAGCTCACTGCTCAAACTGCCAAAAATATGGTCATACACGAAATTTCTGCACCAAAGACCCGATCTGCGTGAAATGCGCTGGCAAGCACAAGACTATTGACTGCAAACTAATAAGTGCAGATCAAATTAAATGCGCTCTTTGTGGCGGCTCACACACAGCCAACTATAAGGGATGTGACGTATACAAACATCTAAAAATTAAAAGATTTCCCTCACTAAAAGAGAAAGACGATAAAAAAGATGACCATCAGGTAGTAGAACAGACATCAAACAAAGTCAAAATTGGAATAACGTACGCCCAAACAGCAGCCAGTAACCGTAGAAACCCCACAAATCAGTTACAACCTCAACAAAAAGATGAGGAACACAACAAAAACGAAAGCAACAAAAACGAATCCAACAAAAACGAGACTAGTGAAAACACAGAAACAAAGACTGAATTTTCAAAAGATTTAGCGGAAATAAAAGATATAATAAAACAACTAGCGCAACAAATGAGTAATATGATTTACATCATAACAGTACTATTGACAAAACTCGACAACAAGAATGGACACTAAAATAAAAATTTTAACTTGGAATGCAAACGGATTAAAAAATCACCTCAATGAACTACAGCTTCTCCTACACAACAACTACATTGACATTGCTTTGATATCGGAAACACACTATACAAGTAGTCAGCACATGAACATAAGTGGATACAAGATGTACCACACATGCCATCCCGACGGTACAGGACACGGTGGGACTGCTATCATTATTAAACAAAACATTAAACATAACGTACTGCTTCCATTCCAAGAAACCTATATCCAGTCGACAAGCATACAAATCTTGGACTCATCCGGACCACTAAGAATAACAGCCGTGTACAGCCCACCAAAGCACAATATCTCGCAGTCGCAATACCTTGACTTCTTAAAAACTCTCGGACACCGTTTTATAGCTGAAGGCGACTACAATGCGAGGCATACAGACTGGGGCTCCAGAATATCAAACAAGAAAGGTAAAAACCTACAGGGTGCACTGCTGTTAGCAAAAGCTAAACATCTTAGTACTGGCGAACCCACGTATTGGCCAACAGACAAAAATAAAAAGCCAGACCTCATTGACTTTTATATACTCAAAGACATAGACTTAAATAAATGTGTCATAACATCAAGACTGGAACTATCGTCAGACCATACACCTATACTACTCGAACTTAATTCAACTGAAGTGAACACAACCAAGTCCAAACTATGGCACAACAACAAAACTGACTGGGATACCTATCGAGACTACATTCACACAAACTTAAATACAAGCATTCCACTGAGATCACCCGACAACGTAGAATCAGCTATAGTCCAACTAAACGATACCATTGAGAAGGCAGTATTGCAAGCAACTCCGGACAAGATAATACACCATGCAAAGCGATACACACCCCCTGCGCTTCGCAAATTGATATGCACAAAACGAAAACTAAAAAAAGCATGGACCATTTGCAGATCCCCCGATGCGAAAATTAAATATAACAAGGCAACTAAAGAAATTAAAAAATATCTCCAAAATCAGAAAAATTATGAAATCACGAAGTATTTACAGAGGCTAACTCCGACAAGCTTTACCGACTACTCCCTGTGGAAAGCTACAAAAAAACTGACAAATAAAACAATACACCAGGCACCTATAAAAATGGACAATGGATCATGGGCAGTAACGAACCTAGACAAGGCGACAGTTCTAGCGAATTATTATGAAAAAATATTTGCTGATGAAACTATCAACGAAGATGACTGTCATATAAACTCGACAGTCACTCCCCAGCCAACTCGCCTTAAAAAACATGCACAAAGGAAATACTCAAATGTATACAGCACGACATAAAGCCCAAAAAAGCACCCGGGTATGACAAAATTGACGGAAAACTTTTAAGGGAGCTATCACTTCAAGCAGTGGTATACATACGCAATATTTTCAACGCGATAAATTGACTAAATTACTGTCCTAAAGTATGGAAAGTGGCTGAAGTCATTGCAATACCAAAACCTGGTAAAGACGTATATAATCCAGCATCATATAGACCAATTAGCTTACTTCCACTGCTGTCAAGAATATTCGAGAAGCTCCTGTGCCAGCGACTGTTACCTATTATAGAACGCAAACATATAATACCTGACCACCAATTTGGCTTTCGACGAAAACACTCGACCATACAACAAATCCATCATGTGACTCATAAAATTTTAAACGATCTTGACAACAAAAAGTTCTGTATAGGAGTTTTTCTAGATGTAGAAAAGGCATTCGACAAAGTTTGGCACAAAGGACTAATCAGAAAATTGCGCAATATATTCCCGCATAACGTACTACAGATACACTATATCACAGAAAGACATTTTTTCGTTAAGTACTCAGATGAATATTCCACATTAAGAAAAATCAAAACAGGCGTACCACAAGGAAGTGTACTAGGACCGTTATTAAACACTATCTTTACAGCGGACATACCAACACCAAATGACGACGCTTCAATGATAGCCACATTTGCTGATGACACTATAATACTTAGCGCACATAGACAAGTAAACATAGCAACATCCAAACTACAACAGCATCTGGATACTACCCTAAGGTGGTTTGAAAAGTGGCAAATAAAAGTAAATAATACCAAAACAGTACATGTTATATATACAACTAAAACTAAATTCACACCACCTCGTATAAAGATTGACGGAGCTGACGTAAAAATTGGAAACGTAGTCAAATACCTAGGATTATATATTGATAACAAACTCAACTGGAAATACCATATACTTAAAAAACGGGATCAAATCAAGCTGAGGATTAGTCAATTATATTGGCTGCTCAAATCAAAATTAACATTAGAAAACAAAATACTGATCTACAAAGCTATTATAAGACCAATCTAGACGTACGGAGCACAAATCTGGGGAACGGCCAAAAAATCAAATACAGACATAATACAAAGACAACACTCAAAAATAATTCGCATGATCACCAAGGCTGGGTGGTATATAACTAACAATGATCTGCATCGTGATCTTAATATTCCAACAGTAACAGAGGAGATTACAAAAATAAGTCGTATCTACCAGACCAAGCTTACCAAACACCCAAATGTTGGTGTCAACCTACTACCAATACAGGAACTACAATGCAGACGCAGGTTACAGAGGACAAGGCCAGTGGATCTGGTTGAATAAATTCGAAATTATATATATATATATCTCAATACCACTTTTTTTCTTTGCTTTTGTTTAATGTGTTTATTTTTGTATTTTATATTTTTAATACATTTATGTTTACTTTACTATATTTTGCTCTATAATTGTATTAATTTAATTTAAATGTATATTATTTTTGTTACTATTTTGATTTTTTTCCCCTACATCCTTACAAAAATAAAAAACTTTTGTGATCTGCTCACATAAATTAGTTACAACCCAGAAATAACTTTTAAACCATGTACTAATAGTCTTAATAAAAAATAAAGACATATGTACACGACATATGGGAAATAAAAAAAAAAAAAAAAGTAAAAAGTACATTTGTTAGAATTAATTGAAATTGTTAGATTTAAGTGGGAACTTTTTAGATTAAAAGTTCAATTGTTCTTAGGATATGTATGAATTGTGACGGTTGCATCGAGCCTGCAAGGGGGGCGGAATGTTCACTAACCGCGCAGCCCTGAATAGACGCGCGCTCCTACGGAGCCAACCGCTGCACTTACAAATAAGCGGGAGCGGACGGTTCCCTTTCAGAGTGAAAGCTCTTACGGAACTTTCGCCTGCACTCTCACCGATCAAGACAAGTGCTCACAGAACCTACAACCGCAGTGTGACAGAGTGAGACACAATAGAAGCGGACGGTTTCTGCGGCGAAGAGTTCCTACGGAACTCTCCATAGAGCGCCCAAACACAGAGAATGGCCAGGAGCAGACGGCTACCTAGGTGAGTGCAGCGCGGCGAAAAATTTCTACGGCACTCTCGCTCTGCGTCTTGATCGACTGCTTGAAGAGATTTTCAGAAACCCGGCAGTCAGTTCGTTTCAAACGGCAAGTGCACCATATTTTATTATTGATATGCAGTCCACCAAACAAACGATTTTGCGACATATATACCAAAATATTTTTTTTTGGTTTCGCCAAGGAGGTAGAAATGTTCAGAGAAACTAAAAGCCCATGGGAATAGTGTTTTTCGTTCATTAAAAGTCCCACCAAAACCAATACAAGTAGGTGGTGGGAATTGCAATAACAAAAATCATCTTCCTCATTCCTTAAAAAATTGCGCCAAACTAATACATGTTCCTTTTTCGCTATCATTCCCACAACAATATCAATACAATCAAAATAAAAATGGGCAACAGCAACAACCAAAACAAAGGTGATATACAGAAATTAATTTTCACACTAATTCGCGCTAAGAATTCGCGTTCAGTAATTATCAGAATGAGGTTGCTACACAGCGGCCTGCGCTGGTACTTCGATGTTAATAGCAGAAAAATAAAATAAAAAATAAATAAAAAATAAATCTCCTTTTTTGAAAAAAATGCAAAAAGGTTTTGAGAGAATTGTAAACTCTATATATTTAATGCTCTTTGGATATAACGCTCACTCAATAACTCACTCAATCATACCTAAAATTTTTTATACTCAATCTTTTGAGTGAGTTCAAGGAATGGTACAAATTATTATGGTACACTTATTATTTTATTATTAGTATGATTTACCACTTTATGTCCCCGCAATAGACTTTGTGCGTGCAAAACACAACTGTGTCACAATTTGTGACACGCTAATTATTAGTACATAAGGCGTTCATACTCGGTCTTTGTCACGTTCATTTTAATTTTCAGGCTTTCCGTTGCTCTTGTTTCAATAAAATCAGTTCATTGCGAAAAGCTTGTCTGGTAAGTTGTGTGACGCATTTTGATTGCTCGTTTTTAAACTATACCCCCACATCCTGTGGTTTCGGCCAACCAAAAAATGCCTTGGTACAAACATTTTGGCGACCAACGTGGAACTATAACGTGGAGCTATAAATCGAGTACTCGTCGTGTTAAAATTGCGTTTTTGATCTCTTTCGATTAAATCGCTGGCGCTGTACATACATAGCTGTTGCCCCTCGATACTTTTTTACCGTCAAGCTCATCATAGTTGCTTCCTTGCCGACACTTCCCTGCCGTCAACGCAGGGATTGATTTTGATTCTGTCGTCTCCTCGCCGATGAAACAGAAAACAACCGCTATATAGAGCACGATTATCTCTAACGATTGTTCTTTAATTCTATCTTAACCTTTCTAGTCGAGTGTAAATTTCATAATTCCACTCACCGGTTTGCGCTTTGTGTTGACTGTAGACATCAAACATATGCAATTCCTTGTTTAGCGTGATTATAGCTTTGACTTAATGCTTCAGTGCACTTTAACATACACCCGTATTTTCAGCAAATTAACAGCAAGTGAATCACGCTGTTACTTTTAGAAACATATTAGGGGAAGCTCTTCATTTATTTTCGACCTATCAAAAAGCTCTCCCAATAGGTTTTCTGCCAGGTTTGTAATAGGTCCGTGGTAGGTTATATTACCATAAATATTAAATCGTAATTTTTTACAGCTTTTACCAGCTGTTTTCTTGTTCACTGCTAACACACTGTAAAATGGACCAGACCATGATTTGCTGAATAATTGCAAAAATTTTTGAAAATAATGAAAATTATAAAAAAAGAAATGTATTAAAATCATTGCATGACCATAGCGAACCCTTTTTAATATCGCAAAATATTTTTGAGAGATATTATCGATTCTCAAAAATATTGTGCCACAAATTGATGAATCAATTGAAGCCGCATGATAATGGAAACTCAAAAATTCTATTTAAGTTTCGTTTCACGACGGCTTTATATTTCTATGCACACGGTTTATACCAAAAGTGCATAGGAAACAACCACAATGCTCCTATGAGCGAATACTTTCCAACAGAACTGAAGCGGTCCATAACTGATTTTACAAACTTAGCTGACTTCTTTTGGTGATCCTAACGTGATTGGTTTTTGGATTACATAACAGGCCATATAAAAAGACTCCGATGTCAAAATTCTCTAGATGTCAAATGCTGGAAAATGTGGATTACGCTATGGAAACCAACACTTATAGCAATTATTTTCTTTTTTTCTTTTTATTTCCCATATGACGTGTACATATATATGTCTTTATTTTTTATTAAAACTATTAGTACATAGTTTAAACGTTATTTTAGGGTTATAGCTAACGTATGTGAGCAGATCACAAGAGTTTTTCATTTTTGTAAAGATGTAGGGGAAAAAACCAAAATAGTAACAAAAATAATATAAATTTGAATTAAGTTAATACAATTATAGAACAAAATAAAGCAAAATAAACATAAATGAAATGAAATATAAAATACAAAAATAAAAAACATTAAACAACAAAAAAAAAATAGAAAAAAAAAAAGAAAAAGGTATTGATATAAGTCTTGTATATAGCTTAGAATTTATTCTACCAGATCCACTGGCCTTGTCCTCTGTAACCTGCATCTGCGTTGAAGTTCCTGTATTGGTAGTAGGTTGACACCAACATTTGGGTGTTGGGTAAGCTTCGTCTGGTAGATACGACTTATTTTTGTAATCTCCTCTGTTCCTGTTGGAATGTTAAGATCACGATACAGATCATCGTTAGTTATATACCAGCCTTGGTGATCATACGAATGATTTTTAATTGTTGTCTTTGTATTATGTCTGTATTTGATTTTTTGGCCGTTCCTCAAATTTGTGCTCCGTACGTCCAGATTGGTCTTATATTGGCTTTGTAAATCAGTATTTTGTTTTCTAGTGTTAATTTGGATTTGAGCAGCCAATATAATTGACTAAGCCTCAGCTTGATTTGATCCCGTTCTTTAAGTATATGGTATTTCCAGTTGAGTTTGTTGTCAATATATAATCCTAGGTATTTGACTACATTTTCAATTTTTACATCAGTTCCGTCAATCGTTATATGAGGTGGTGTGAATTTAGTTTTAGTTGTATATATAACATGTACTGTTTTGGTATTATTTACTTTTATTTTCCACTTTTCAAACCACCTTAGGGTAGTATCCAGATGCTGTTGTAGTTTGGATGTTGCTATGTTTACTTGTCTATGTGCGCTAAGTATTATAGTGTCATCAGCAAATGTGGCTATCATTGAAGCGTCGTCATTTGGTGATGGTATGTCCGCTGTAAAGATAGTGTATAATAACGGCCCCAGTACACTTCCTTGTGGTACGCCTCCTTTGATTTTTCTTAATGTGGAATATTCATCTGAGTACTTAACGAAAAAATGTCTTTCTGTGATATAGTATACTAATATCTGTAGTACGTTATGAGGGAATAAATTGCGCAATTTGCTGATTAGTCCTTTGTGCCAAACTTTGTCGAATGCCTTTTCTACATCTAGAAAAACTACTATGCTGAACTTTTTGTCGTCAAGATCGTTTAAAATTTTATGAGTTACACGATGGATTTGTTGTATGGTCGACTGCTTTCGTCGAAAGCCTAATTGGTGGTCAGGTATTATATGTTTGCGCTCTATAATAGGTAACAGTCTCAGGCACAGGAGCTTCTCGAATATTTTTGACAGAAGTGGAAGTAAGCTAATTAGTCTATATGATGCTGGATTATATACGTCTTTACCAGGTTTTGGAATTGCAATGACTTCAGCCACTTTACATACTTTAGGAAAGTAATTTAATCTAATTATTGCGTTGAAAATATTACGTATGTATACCACTGCTTGAAGTGGTAGCTCCCTTAAAAGTTTTCCGTCAATTTTGTCATACCCGGGTGCTTTTTTGGGCTTTATGTCGTGCTGTATACATTTGAGTATTTCCTTTGTGCATGTTTTTTAAGGCGAGTTGGCTGGGGAGTTGCTGTCGAGTTTATATGACAGTCATCTTCGTTAAGTGTTTCATCAGGAAATATTTTTTCATAATAATTCGCTAGAACTGTCGCCTTGTCTAGGTTCGTTACTGCCCATGATCCATTGTTAATTTTTATAGGTGCCTGGTATATTGTTTTATTTGTCAGTTTGTTTTGTAGCTTTCCACAGGGAGTAGTCGGTACAGCTTGTCGGTGTTAGCCTCTGTAATTACTTCGTGATTTTGTAATTTTAAGCGTAGGGGGTGTGTATCGCTTTTCATGGTGTATTATCTTGTCCGGAGTTGCTTGCAATACTGCCTTCTCAATGGTATCGTTTAGTTGGGCTATAGCTGATTCTACGTGGTCGGGTAATCTCAGTGGAATGCTTGTATTTAAGTTCGTGTTAATGTAGTCGCGATAGGTATCCCAGTCAGTTTTGTTGTTGTGCCATAGTTTGGACTTGGTTTGTTCACTTCAGTTGAATTAAGTTCGAGTAGTATAGGTGTATGGTCTGACGATAGTTCCAGTCTTGATGTTATGACACATTTATTTAAGTCTATGTCTTTGAGTATATAAAAGTCAATGAGGTCTGGCTTTTTATTTTTGTCTGTTGGCCAATACGTGGGTTCGCCAGTACTAAGATGTTTAGCTTTTGCTAACAGCAGTGCACCCTGTAGGTTTTTACTTTTTTTGTGTGATATTTTTTAGCCCCAGTCTGTATGCTTCGCATTGTAGTCGCCTGCAGCTATAAAGCGTTGTCCGAGAGTTTTGAAGAAGTCAAGGTATTGCGACTGTGAGATATTGTGCTTTGGTGGGCTGTACATGGCTGTTATTCTTAGTGGTCCGGATGAGTTGAAGATTTGTGTGCTTGTCGACTGGATATAGGTTTCTTGGAATGGAAGCAGTACGTCATGTTTAATGTTTTGTTTAATAATGATAGCAGTCGCACCGCGTCCTGTACCGTCGATATGGCTTGTGTGGTACATCTTGTATCCACTTATGTTCATGTGCTGGCTACTTGTAGAGTGTGTTTCCGATATCAAAGCAATGGCAGTGTAGTTGTTGTTTAGGAAAAGTTGTAATTCATTCAGATGATTTTTTAATCCGTTTGCATGCCAAGTTAAAATTTTTATTTTAGTATCAATTCTTGTTGTCGAGTTTTGTCAATAGTACTGTCATGATGTTCATCATATTACTCATTTGTTGCTCTAGTTGTTTAAATATATCTGTTATTTCCGCCAAATCGTTTGAGAATTAAGTCTTATTTTCTACGTTTTTACTAGTCTCGTTTTTGTTGGTTTCATCTTTGGTGCTTTCATTTTTGTTGTGTTCCTCATCTTTTGTTGTGGTTGTATATGATTTTTGGGATTTTTTTGGTTACTTGCTGCTGTTTGGGCGTACGTTATTCCAGTTTTAACTTTGTTTGATGTCTGTCTGTTCTACTGCCTGATGGTCATCCTTTTTGATGTTTTTATCTCTGACTGAAGGAAATCTTTGAATTTTCAGGTGTTTATAGACTTACCAACCCTTGTAGTTGTACGAGCCACTACAGAGAGCGCATTTAATGTGATCGGCACCTATTAATTTACAATAGGCCTAGTTCCGATAACTCGTTCTTAAGTTCGTCAAGGTCATTGGCGTAGTACATATTTCTAAGTACTGTCTTGAATCCCCGCTCCTCTTTTGGCTAAAAGGTGCAGTATTTAGTTTTGTTTTCCCTGAGCATCTTAACCACCGCCGAGTAGTTCGACAAGTCATTTGTCTGTACGCTTCGTTGTTTTTAAGTATTTTTAAAATGTAGTTTGTTGTATTGTGTTTTTCAGAGATTTGTTTAGTACGTTAATTGTTCTACGTCTTGTACGTATATTGGTGGTGGTTTTTGAATTTTAGTAGATGGTCGAGGTTGATTTGGCGCATTAGAATTTGCTTCTGTACCACTGTCGTCTTCAGCCGTTTTGTCTTATGAGAGGAGTTCGAACCTGTTATTAGTGTTAGGCGCGCTCAGCCAGTACTTTTGCAGTGTTGTTTGTGTTGTCGTTTGTGTTTGAGTTTTTTTCCTACTTTTTTTACTATTGCTATTTTGTTCGGAAGTGTTGTTGGGAGAGAGCTTACTACGGTTGCGTTCTATTTTTGACTCTTGTGAGTTTTGATTGGTTGAAGTATGTACTTGCGTGTTTGATATCTCTTCTCTGATCAGTGTTGTTGCTGAAGAGAGGGAGCAAATTGGCATTGTAGCTGAGTTGTTGGTTGGAAAGAGGAGAGTGGCGTAGTTGGTGAAGCGCATTGTGCACTCCACGGCAGAGGTTGCATATTACCTGATGCCATGGAGAGGTTGCGTTTGTTTGGATTGATGATCCGTTATTATTTCCAGTTTGGGAGTGTGTAATTCTTTGATGTAGAGCAAGAACGCGCTCTCACCAAATTAGCGGGAAGTGAGGCTTGGTGAGAGTCACTGATGTTGATGCTGTTGTTTGAACAACTTGTTGATGTGCCAAGGTATTCGTTGTTGTTATTTATGCGGACAGCTGCTTGAGAGTGGGTTACGCTCATGCTGTTTTTTGATGGATGATTTTATTTTTGCGTGCTGCGCGCAGTCGGGGGACTTCGCTCAACAGGGATCTTTGATATAAGAACAATTGATGATCTCGTGCCTTGATTCACTTTTTGCATTGTTAAATTCGGAGAGCGAAAGGAGACGACTAGTCGACTTGACAGTGCAGTTGCGAAGCAATTATTTTTGCTTAAATTCCTTACATAAAGCTAACATTCGCATGGCTTTAGTTGTGTCGCCTAACCATTCTGAAGGGTGTGCCAACTGCGGCTTACGTCAGCATAATATATACCGTTCTGAGAAGTCTTTAATCCTCGATCCCAATGATCGGCATCACATACTAATACACATGTAAGTTCCTGTACAGTTTTCATTAACAAGTGACTTGGTGGGAGAGACCGAATCTAAGCCTGCCAGTGGAATACCCGATATCAGGCCCAGGCCTGTTAACAGTTGTAGGGCCCGTAGTGAGTAATAGTGAGTCCAATGATTGACTCCATGGTGGTAGTTGAGCAGGTTCTCAAGACCCAGGACATGGCGAGGCACGTAATCCCAAGCAGCTTGTCGCATTGTTGAATGGCTGATGCCTGAAGCGTCTTAGACCACCTCACTAGAGTCGCATAGGTGACGACGGTTCTAACCCCCATGGTGCATAACCAGTAGATCAGTTTTAAAGATAGACCCCATGTTTTACTACATAACCGTTTACAAGCCCACATGGCTGTGTTGGCTTTATTCAGTAGTGTTTTAAGATGAGCTTTTCAATGCAGACGTTTATCCAGATTAACCCCTAGATATATAGCCATTTGGAAAGTTCAATTACAGTACCGTTCAATCGAACTGGACCAATGTCCAGTTTATACTTCTTTGAGAAAGGTACCAAAACTACTTTCTGTGGATTAAGGCTAAGACCCTCTGTGTTGCACCAGTTGTTGACGACCTAGCGGGCGGAGCACATTACATACGAGATAGTTCGTTCGAATCTCCCTGCAACAATAATGGCTATATTACCATCCTCGTATCCTATGACCTCTTAGCCAAGTGAGCTCATCTTAGTTAAAAGATCATCAGTGAGATGGACCAGAGTAGCGGCGAGACAACTCCGCTTTGAGGGAATTTTGTAATTGCTCTTCCGCAAACAGTGGTATTGCCCTGTGGAATCTACCCAGGCTTTTGTTTGGTTATCTATATTCCTATTAACTAATGCCTTAGTTTTACAATCATAGCCGGTATTATCGACGGCCCCTTTCACAATGCACACAATGCAACTTCCTTCGACTGGAGGGAGGTTTCGACCTTACGGACGACGTGATGAAGGGCAGCTTCGGTTGATTTGCCCTTCATGTAGGCATATTGATTCCTGTGAAGAGGAATCGTTTTTGCAAGCCTTTGCCTGATATGGAGCTCCACCAATCACTCCATTGTCTTTAAGATGAAGAAAGTTAGATGAGGAAAGTTAGACTTATTGGTCCGTATAAGTTGGGTATTTCCATAGGCCGATTGCTTTGTTTGGGGATAAAAACGACAGTCACCTTCCTCCATGAATGTGGTATGAATCCCTGGGTGAAACTTGCCCTAAGGAGACCAATTAGTGGTCGGATGATTATGTCGAGGCAATTCTGCAACGGAACTGGAAAAATGCCATTGCCGCCTTAAATGGCTGCAATAAGGAGATAGCCCAGCGTACCTTTCCTTTCTAAAAAATGACGTAAGGAAGGCTGCTAGCTCAGAGTCCCAAGATCCATTGTTTAGGGGAGGATAGTTTCACCGAAATTAAGGTGGTAATTGAACCAGGAAAGTGAACCTGGAGTAGATACTTGCCAACTATTTGTATAAAGACCATCTTGCCTTTTTAGGAGATCTATACCATTCGACGGGGCTTCGGCTAACACTTTGTGAGGGCGGGCTGCTTCGGGAAGGGTTTGCACTCCCCAATATGTGTGTTATAGTTTTTTTTTTTTTTTTTTTAAATTCATTATAAGATATGCATAGTATACAGACAGATTAGAGAGTTAAGACATAAGAAGTAAAGTACTGTTTAGAACAAGAAGAGAGAAATAGATGTAACCATGACCCCGCGGAACCGCCGCGAAGCATTGCATCACGGGGTATGGCTCCGGCTATTAACCGGCTTCTTCATTACGCCGGGACCGCTCTAGTGACCTCAGCGTTGTCATTGTCGATGTCGCGTAGTTGCTCACCGCCCTCCAGCATTGCTCGCTCGACACCATTAGGGCAACTAGATTCCTATCTGTTAGGGTGACCCCCAGTGTCGTTTCTATTTGTCTTCTACCGTCTTGGAACCTGTCGCAGTTGAGTAGTACGTGCTCTGCGTCTTCCACCACCCGGCCCTCGCAAGAGGGACAGTACGGATCGGTTGCGTGCTTAAAGCGGTACAGATATGCCCTAAAGCATCCATGTCCACTGAGGAGCTTGGTGAGATGAAAGTTGACCTCCCCATACTTCCTGTTCAGCCAAACATCCAGATTTGGGATGATCCTGTTCGTCCAACGCCCATTTGTTGAGCCGTTCCATCTGTGTTGCCACTTTGCTCGGCTTCGAGTTCTTGCCTGCGCTCGTGCGACCTCTCTCCTCGCGCCCGTCTGCTGAACCACGTCGTGGATTTCCGAAGCCTCCTCCACTAGGATGTCAATCGGTATCATCCCTACAATGACAAGAGCAGCATCTTCTGAAATCGTACGGAAGGCGCTGCATACCCTTAAGGCCGCCAAGCGGTATGTGGAGTCGAGTCCTCTGCGATAGCTCCTTATGGCCATAGCCTTAGTCCAGATTGGGTCTCCATACAACATTATAGATTTAGTTACCCCTTGGAGTAACATCCGTCGTCCTTGCCGGGGTCCACGAGAGTTGGCCATGATCCTGCTTAGGGCTCTGCACGCCGCAGCGGCCTTTTGGTTTGCATACGCAAGGTGCTCCTTAAAACATAGTCGCGTATCCACCAGCACCCCGAGGTATTTAATGGACCTCTTTGAAACGATGACAGTTTCGCCTACTTGCACCCGAGCCTGTTCCACTCTTTTCCGGCTGCTGATGAGCACGGCTTCCGTCTTGTGTTCGGCCAGCAGCAGCCCGGACGCCCGTAGCCACTCGTAGATATGGCACCGTTGCACGATCGCTCCACCTCGCTGATTGTTTTGGCTACTCCCACAATGGCAATGTCGTCAGTAAATCCAACAATCTGGACATCACTTGGCAAAGCTTGTTTTAGCACTCCATCGTACATAATGTTCCACAGAGTGGGTCCTAGGACCGATCCCTGTGGGACGCCTCCGGTAACATTATACTGTGTGACGCCCTCGTCTGTGTTGTAGAGAAGTATGCGTTCGCTGAAGTAGCTCCTTATGATATCAATAAGGTAGTTAAGGACCCGAAATGAACCGAGAGCTTTCAACACCTTGTCCCACCTCGCCGAGTTAAAGGCATTTTTAATATCTAGGGTCACTACAAGACAGTATTGCTTGGTACCCCCCTTCCATCGCGTACCTTCGATTGCCGCCTTAGCTGTATTGGTTAGCTCCTGGATAGCGTCTACAGTGCCTTTCTTCCTAGTGAACCCGAACTGCATAGAAGACAGGCCACCAGAACTCCGCACTGCTGCCTCGATCCTGTCACATATTATTCTCTCGAGAATTTTTCCGGCGGAATCGAGGAGGCAGATGGGCCGGTACGAGGATTGAAAGTGTCCGGGAGCAGTTGAAAGGGGAGAGGTTGAAACTGTCCGGGAGCAGAGTTAAAGCCGTCTTTAGTACAAAGTTTGGCACCAAATCGGGACCAGGTGACGTCGAGTTCGCTATCCTCCGGGCTGCATGGCACATCTCTTCTTGGCTTACTGGATAAAAGCCATTATTATCCTCCAGTGCTGTGCTGGTGTACCTCTCAGTGACGTCTGGCTGTTGGGGAAACATGGTCGCCACTATATGTGCCATTTCCACTGTATCGGTAGGCGCTGTTGATCTTGGGGCTTTTATTTTCTTTACCACGATCCGGTATGCTCGTCCCCAAGGATCGCGGTCAGCCTCATCACATAGGGCCAAAAAGCAACGCCTCTTACTTTCGCGAATCGCCACTTTGATCTCTTTCCGCCTACGCTTGAGTAAACTCTGCAACTCGAGTGCCCTCTCCTGATCGCGTGCTCTCTTCTGTAGTCGCCGTGCTCGCAAGTATCTCTCACGGGCCGCTGCTATTTCGTCGTTCCACCAGTAGGCTGCCTCGTGGTGTCTCTTATATCTGCGTCTGGGCTGCATGCTGGCGTTGCAGGCGACTTGTACCCTAGTCATCAGGTCCTCAGCAGTCATCGGCTCCTCGGTAGTCTCTGTGCTCAGTATCTCGTGGAAGATGTCGGGGTTGAAAGTCTCCTCCCTGTATCCTGCTTGGTATTGGCTCGGGCGCTGCTTACTTTCCTCTACGCCTTCATGGATCGAAAATACTATAGCCATGTGATCGCTTCCAGTATAGTGTTCGCTAAGGGACCAAGACGTGGAATTGGCTATCGAGGCACTTATGAATGTAAGGTCTATGATGGACCCGCCTCCCTGTCGAGAGAACGTATGTCCTGAGCCCGAGTTTGCCAAGACGATATCAAGTACGGCGAATGCATCCAGTAGACAGCGCCCTTTCGCATTTGTGGCGGGGCAGCCCCACTCGATCGTCCATGCATTGAAGTCGCCCGCGATGATAGTGGGGTGATGGGATCTTGCATCCTCTATGAGTTCGTCAAGCATTGTGCCATATTCTTCCAAGCTGGTGCGGGGGGGGTCAGATAGCAGATGTAGATCCATAAGTCCCCTATCTTGGCCCGAACAAAGCCTTGTTTCGCTAGTGTTGTTCCGCAGCGTATTTTGGTAGATCCGTAACACCCAATCATTTCTTTTTTGATGAGTCTGCGCACCAATCCGGGGAGGGGTGGCCACGGTATGGTTCGCTAAGTATGGCAACGTCGATTTTGAGCTCGTGCGCTGATTGGGTTAGTAAGTCGTTGGCATCCGCGCAGTGGTTTAGATTCAGTTGTAAGAATCTAATTTTGGTTTTTCCTGAGACGTCCGCTCCTCTCAGCTACAGGTAGGCAACCCCGGCTGCCTGCTTGATGGTATGCGTCCTTGCCTTTTGCTGCGCATATAAAGCACTTTGGCAATGAAGTGCAAACGTTTGCCTTGTGGTTGGCCTCTCCGCATTTAAAGCACCACGTGCTCCTGTCCACGCTACTCCGGCAAACTTTCACGTCATTATTTTTTAAATCCGACAAATGTTTTATGCAGTTTACTGCGTTTAATGTTATAATTTAATTTAAAAAAACTCCGGCAAACTCCAGCGAAATGCCCGAATTCGAGACATCTAAAGCAACGCTTCATGTGTGTTATAGTCGATGAAACTGTTTGCGGGGTCAATGTCCGAAGATGTTGTTCCTTTTTAGTGATGGGTGGTAAAGGAATGTAACTCGCGCGACTCTATATCCATCCCACTGACCGGAGTGTTAAGCAAGTTAAATAGTTTCCATACCATCTGCCTTTTAGTTAAGAGCACTTCATTCTACCACAGGACCTTTCGTCAGCCATGCGTGGTGCACTTGTGTTGCTCTGATTGAAAGACAATATGAGTTCAGCTGCTTCATCCAGCTCGTATGAAGAGCTCATACTGTGAATGAGGTTGTTCCCTTTAATGTTCACTAATCTCCGATAAAGGTTTCAGTCCGTCTGCCTTGGAGGATGGATTGAAGACCGAAGTTTTGAGCTGTCTGGGATATCGAATCATATGTGCATATGATCGGACGAAACGAGCTTCCTCAGAGACGTGGCAGTCCCATATGGACTGGCTCATGGCCCTGCTGACAAGGGTGAGGTCGATTCTGCCCCGGATTATGTGGTGGACATTAGAGTCACTGCCGATAATAATTTGTCGATTTGTTCGGCGACAATGCTCGACAAGCGTTTGGACTTCCAGTGTCAGGTTATTTGCACTGACGGCAGTGAATTAGGCTGAGGCAAGGACAATTTGCTGCACGCAGGAAACGTCCATAGAAACGTCCACAATGGCCACTGTTGTACTAATGGTGTGTAATTTATTTTTTCATCCTTGACTAAGCAGGTACGCAATGACCATACACTGATCTCACATGGGGCACACCCAAGTGGAATTAAAATTCACCAAGTTACATAGTAGACTGGGCTCAGCAGGTCTTAATTGTTAAATTCTTTGGTGAACATGCGATACTCGTGTTAATGTCTACGAACTACGTATTTGGCTACAGATAAGAACATAATCAGCCTCTAACAAATAAGCATGCAATATGAACCCAAGTTAAGATTCAACTTAAAGTTCATTACATACCATAACAATAAAGATTCAAACAAATAAAGCTAGCATTAATTCAACGACGCTAATTAAGATAGCGTCACATGTGTAAGAACTGTGAGTTCATTGAAGACAACAGTAGGTATTATGGGTTGAGATAAGATAATGTCAGCTTTACCTTGAGAAGCTCTCCACGGACTGTGCATCTCTGCGGCGACACACCCCCCAAACCAACACAGTAAACTACCTGGGTCTAACTGACCAGATGCCACTTTTAGCAAACACATCTCTTCTGTAGTACACTCTTGTTGCAACAACATCGCTAGGTTGCACTGGCTATTAAACAAAAGAAGCTTACTGTCCCTCTTTAACAAACGGACAGTCTACGTTCAAATAATTATCCCTAAATAGAGATACGTCATAGAGATCTGAGGAATCGCGGCAAAATCTAAGAAGAAAAGAGTGCAAGTCCTGTAAAACCAAACTCTGCGACTAATGACTGCTTGTTCCTCAAAAGGCTTCACTTCTGCGAGCTCTTGGAAAAGAGCAAGACCCGCCTTAGACTGAGAAGATGCTAACCTTATCTTTGAAATTAAATTTAATCATTTAATTAATTTAATTTAAATTTAAATCATCGGTAATCGGATGCAAACGCGACCGCAATCGCCTCAACGAACTGGCAACCGTTTTGAAACGGGATTACTATGGAAGCGATTGACGCCAACACTGCCTCACAGTCTTGATATGGCTAAAAGAAAATTAGAGGGGAGTGAACGAAAGATGAATCGAGATTCTGCATTTGGAGAGAGCTTAAATCCGAGATTCAGAAATATTTTGACAAGGGCTATGCCCGTGTACTTTGTAGCGATGAGTTACGAAACTGTACCGCCCCTATATGGTATTTGCCGCACTTTGCTGTGAAGATTGTTCACAAGCCGGGAGAAGCTAGAATAGTTTTTGACGCCGCCGCCGTAGCCAACGGTATTTTTCTGAACTCCAATTAATGAAAGGGCCCGAGCAAGCCAAGCCTCTGACGAATATTCTATTTGCGTTTCGCTATTTTGACGACGTTAAAATTTTTCGAACAAAATTTAAGGGAGAAATAGAACCTCTATATCTTGTATACTCTTTCTAACAAATAACTGTGCAATATGAACTAAAGCTAAGATTAAAACTTAAAGTTCATTACATACCATAACAATAAAGATTCAAACAAATAAAGCTAGCATTAATTCAACGACGCTAATTAAGATAGCGTCACATGTGTAAGAACTGTGAGTTCATTGAAGTATTGGTTGGTAAGATAATAGAATAGATTTTAAATTATCAGAAGATTTAGAGATGAATACTAGGTTATTGTGCAAATTGTATGATTGACATAAGACGAGAAATGGATCATGCAGCAGATAAGTAGTTCTACAGAATCCGATAGAAATTGCAATATAACCTCTGGTAACTCGAGAAGGAATGTTAAAGTATATGCTACCAAACAGTACAGGAGAATAGATATTACCAATAATTAAATTATATAGGATTATCAACCGAGAGTTGCTCTACGACTGGCCGACGTAGGTAGTTGGATAAGATTGGGCGGCATCGGTAGGAAGGAAGGTTGACATTTGGATCCCAGTGCATGTTATGCACCGCAAACAGTAAGAATTGTTTTTCCACTGATTCAATGCGATCGCTATAAAATCTAAACTGGTGGTCCCATGCAAAATTTTTGAGATAGGACGACAAAACCTTAAATTTTTTACAACTAACTGTAAAAACTAGTGATTTGAATTCCAGTAAATTGGTCGAAGTTGACTACTTTTCAGTAAATTCATGTTAAGAAGTACTCTAAAAAGGAAGAACGAAATAAATCTGAATGAACGCTGAATCTGATCGGTAATAACATGTTCAAATAACTTCGGAATTGAACACAGTTTATCAATTCATCTGTAATTTAAAATATCCGCTTTACCACTCTTTTTATCGAGAGGAATGATGTATGATTGTTTCCAAGTACTAGGTAAAATAGAGGTATTCAAGGAAATGTTAGTTTGCATATTGGTCTATGGATAAAGCATCATCACATAACTTTAGAATACAACTAGGTATACCATCCGGACCCGGTGAAAACGCTAGTTTTAAGGCTTTTAAGTAGTTTAAAACTGTATGATATTCGATTAAACTGGTTAAAATTACTCAATGAATATGGATAATATTTATTGAAGCTTTTACTACAATTAGTATACGTGCTTTGAAAAAAGCTAGTAAAAAGATCCGAAATTTCTGCATCATTGGAACTGGAAGCCACGGGATTTTTCGTGACACCTTGAGTGCGAATCAAATGAGTACAACTGCTGGGCGCTTTTAGAAATAAGCGCTGAAGGAAACCGAAAACGAAACAATAATTATATGAACGCAATTCCTTCAACTGCCACGAAACGAAATAACACCCGAACACTTCTTAATTTCTACGATATTCTCTTTTTAATAGTAATAATACACTTAAACAATCTGGAGCACTATTTATAAACAAAAACGATCTGCCTACCATAACAACTTAGAGCGTTTCTAGTCGATAACAGCTGCATGTTACATTCCACTAAATTTCGAACATATGTTAATGCTAAGGTTATATAATGCTAAATTAATCCTACGTTTGCTGGGCGGAGCGCATGACCAAACAGCTACCTTCAACACTATTCAGTTTCATACACGTAGGAAATGACTCCGCCCTGCACTTAATGTTAATGGAATTGTAGAACTTTTTAGGATGGCCTTTTATGTCCTCTTTAGCACAGGCAATATGACGAGTAGCAAAAGTTATTAAGGTGTTGAAAATTATAACGAGATATTGCGTGGGTAGCATAATCAACGGAAAAGCCCGATCTTTTGAATTCTTAAATAGTCTACTTTTTACGTTTTTTAATTAAATAAGGTCGCGAGAAAACCACGGATTTTACATTTAAATTCAAATCTAGGAATACAAGGTTTGAAATATTTCTAAATAGTTTTATTAAAAAACTGTGTTGCTAGTTCGACATTTTTGTGGAATACATTTGTCAGTCAATATTAGTAAGCAGACGGTTGAGCTTTACATAATCAGTATTTTTGAAACAGAATACACGATTTGATAGCCGCTGGGAATTAGAAACATTATTAGTTTGACGACTGGACATATTTAGAATGATATTCAATTCCGAGTTGGGGTGATATGCATCCTCAGGAGTGGAAAAAGGATGATTTGTAAACAAGGAGACATCATCAATACCGTCGGTAAAGACAAGATCTAAAATTTGGTTTTGTATATTTGATACATAGTTGACTTGCTGAACGGAAAGATCCAGAAATGAGTCGACAAATTCTCAACTCGATGAAATAAATGAGTTGCAATTACAGGAGGCGGACCAAGAAATATGAGGTTGAAGTCTCCCATAATTAGAACTTTGTCGGAATATTTGAACAACGAAATGACTTCTTTAATAGCAGTAAAGTGTGCACTGTAAACCAATTCATCGGACGCAAGTACAACATACGAACAAGTTAAAAATAAGTGTGAATTAATTAGAAATACATTTACACAAATGAACTCAATATCGTTAGTATTATTAATAGACACTGTGTCTGAGAAATACCATGGCTGGACAGAGATAAACACTCCGCCACCAGTGCGTCCAATACGATCTATTCTATAAGTTATGAAACTACTGTTAAATAACTCAGAATTTAGAACGTCCGGATGAAGCCAAATTTCGACGAATAAAATAATGCCAGAATAGAAAGAAAAACTATTTGAAAAATGTTTAATTTTAGAAAATTAGAATAAAATTAGAATTCAAGCCTGTGACATTCTGAAAAAGAATCATCAAATTATGTATAGAGGAAGTGAAGTTCAACATCATCTTGCTTCGGCAGTGGACACCGCTTGCAGACGGCCCTTCTTATGTTTCCAGTGGCAGTCCTGAGGTCAGCAACTCGTACGACGCCATCTGCCATCTCGCCGGGGTGAGAACGTCCAAATAGGCAACATGCTCTAACAGAGAGACCGGCGGACGAGATATAATTATTGCCACGATATGACATACAAGTGTATGAAGCTCATCGAAGTCAAGTAGCGAAGTACCAACTGCTCGATAAAGGTGATGCTTCGCAATTTTCACCGCCGCCTCCCAAAGACCCCCGAAATGTGGTGAAGGCGGGCGGATGAAACGCCAATTGAAGCAATCCGGTAGACAAAACTCCTGCACTGCTCGTTGATGCTCGCAGCTCTTAAACAAACGTCTCAGCTCTGCCAGTTCATTTTTTGCGCTAACGAAGTTTGTGGCGTTCTTTGACTAAATACGTGCTGGTCGACACAACGTCGAAATAAAACTAACTAACTAAATATGTCCTATATCCCCTTGTGCGTCCTAGGGCCTCTACAATGCCTACGCGCCATTGAGTGCGGTTCCTGGAAATGTGCCTCAGCTTCCCAACTTTTTCCCAGTTGCCGTGCTTCCTTTTCAACTATTCTGCGCCACGTACTCCTAGGACCGCCGCGTATCCTGCCATCCTGAGTAAGCGGGTTCCATTGCATCGCTTGGTTAGCTATGGACATGTCACCGTTTCGGAGTGTGTGACCAATCCACTGCCACTTTGGTCGTCGTATGGTTGTGCCTATAGGTTCATGGGCCGTTCTCTGATAAAGCTGTTTGTTAGAGATACGACTTGCCCAGAATATCCTTAAGATGTGGCGTAGGCACCTGTTGACAAACGTTTGCAGCTTCCTCGTAATAGTGATGGTCACCCTCCAGGTACAACCTCCATATAGTAGCACGGAGACAACGTTGGAACGGAACAGCCGTAGCTTGGTGTTTAAGATAATTGCATTGCTTCGCCAAACTGTGGATAGCATCCCAAACGCAGATTTTGCTTTGCTAATGCGGTTGCCTATATCCAGTTCGGTTCCACCATCGGTTGATATAATACCCCCAAGCAACCGTCTGTCCAGCAATACGTATATGAGTTGATGGGTTTGGTCTTAGGCTGATGCTTTTTGTTTTTGCCGAGTTAATTTTCAGCCCAACGACGCCTGCTTCCCTCTTCAAATTTGCTGTCATTTGGTGAAAGTCCATTATTCTGTGAGACAGAAGGCATACATCGTCGGCGTAGTCAAGGTTCAGATGTAAGAGTCCATCGTATTCCTCCATTTCCTGTTGACAACGCCGCATTCAGCACATCACTAATTACCAATAGAAACAGTATTGGTGAAAGTATGCAGCCTTGCTGAACCCCACTTTGGACTTCGATTTCCTCAGACAACCTTAATCTGTGTAAGACGTGACATGTGGACCCATCATATGTAGCTCTAATAATTGCTATTAATTTGTTAGGAATGCCTCTCCTACGCAAGGCACGCCAGATAAATTTTTGGTTGACACTGTCAACCGCCTTTTTAAAATCGATGAACAGCAGGTGAAGTGGTGATCGATACTCAACACACTGCTCGATGATGATCCGGAAGGTGTTGATGTGGTCAACACAGGAGGATCCAGAGCGGAAACCTGATTGTTCGGCATCGAGTGTCTTTGAGGTGTTCTTTTATTCTCTCCAGGATGATTTTAGTTATTATCTTGGCCACAGTAGAAAACACGCAGATACCTCTTCAGTTTTCACACTGCATTAGATTGCCTTTTTTAGAGAGCTTGACGATCATTCCCTTCTTCCACTCGTCCGGAAACTTTCGGCTGGCCAAGTTCTCCCGACAAGTGGGAACAGTAGCTCGGCTGATGCAGAGGGCGCAGCTCGAAATAGCTCCGCAGTTATGCCGTCAAGTCCTACCGCCTTATTGGTTTTCACTGCTTTGATCGCGGTAATAATCTCTTCATTACTGAGGGGTGTGGTACGAATTCGGGAATTCCTTTCGATGGACAATTCAGTCTGACTTGGGTGCATATTGCTGACGAATGCTCGGTTAAGAACCGAAAAAAATGCTCCTTCCATCTCTTCAGTTGATCCTCATCTTATATTAGAAACGAGCCACCTAAGCCTTTCACTGGGTGTTGGGTAGAGCTTCGGCCCCCTTTAAGCTGTTTGGTGATTCTGTAAGCGGTTCTGTTGTCGCACCTCGCTGCTACTTCTTCTGCTTGAGTGGCCAGGGCATTGGTGTGATTGCGTTTATCACGTCTCACGCTACGTTGCAATTCTCTCATCTTCATGCGATATATGGACTCTAGCTCGATCCTCCCTGCTACTGAAGCTGCTGCAATTCGAGCCCGTATCTGTTTTCGTTCGTTGATCCTTCTCCAGGTATCCTCGGAAAGCCACGCCCTATGACTTCCCTGCGATAAACCGACAATCTTTCAGCACCTGATGCGTAAACAGCTTTCACAGCACACCAATGGCCTTGGATGGTGGCGGGCAGTGAGCTGCTGATTGTTTCCACTCCATGTGAGAGATGTTCAATTAGTTCTTGGCATACTGTGGTAACTCCCAGTCGGTTTATGTTGAACCTAGGTATTCTTGTGTTGTTAGATCTTCGAACGGCACCAGAGGGTAATTGTACAGTAGCTATCATAAGATGGTGATCTCGTACCAACCCCATGTCTGCTCCTCGTCTGTTTCGGAAGTCTAGAAAACTACTTCTAAAACGGCGACTGATGGCCAAATGGTCGATTTGGTTGGAGGTTGCTTGACTGTCACTTGACACCCAACTGATTTTATGGCAGGCCTTGTGCTCAAACATGACGACAAGACGGTTTGCGTTGTAAAAGTCAACAAATCTTTCGCCGTTGTCATTGCGGTTGCCTAATCCATGCCGTCCCATAACATGTTTGAGCCCTTCTTTGTCGCTGCCTACCTTGGCATTAAGGCCCCCATCACAATGATAATGTCGCCGTTGGGTGTAGCCTTATAAATTGCTCCCAACTGATTGTAGAAGGTCTCCTTATCTTCATCAAACGAAACATCCGTGGGGGCATAGCACTGTATAATGTACTGTACACTGTATAACTTTAGGCGGTCTTCTGGCAGGTAAGCCAGATATGATATGCTCCATCAGCTGCGGCTTGGCGCGGAAACACGTGATGCACTTGTTGACAACGCGTGAAACAATTTTCTGACCACCAACAGGACATTAGAATGGTGGCCAGCAGCGAGCGAGGTCCGGCATACAAATTTCTTGTATGGAATTGAGTGATTATTGCACTGATAACGGGATGACGTCTTGGCAATATGATTGGATGCTGGGCGTTATAATCGAGAGCGGAATTACGGAGACGCCCACGAACGCGAATCAGTCCACACTTGTTGAGAAATGGCGAAAGCAAAGCCATGCGAATAGATGCCTTAATAGCCTTCTCAGTTTGTAGGACCTCATAATCATCCCAGAGATGCGTTCTCTTATTGACCGCAACAAAATTTGTGTGTCATGATGCACGCATGCGACAGTAACTTCAGGTATTCGAAGCCGATGGAGTAACTTATACACATTTCCAAATATGTGCTGCAGTTTGGTCTACGAGTTCACATATTTCCAATGTTGCGGGATGTCACTGTATGGGCAGTCAGATAACAGCACATTAGCTCGTTGTTCAGGTAGTGGTTGAATTGACTTCAGAGTTTCTGGCCATGTATGTCTTCCTTCGGCAAGAAAGGGTGGCCCATGTAGCCACACTATCGACTTGACGAGCTCACTGGGAAGTGCTCCCCTGGACAATATGTTGGCTGAATTTAGATTTGTTGGCACATATCGCCACTCCATGCCTGAGGTGAGCTCTTGGAATCTTAATAGCTCGCTGCTGATCCACGATAACGATACGGATGAGTCAGGCCAGCAGTAATACTTGCAATTAAAACGCTTTAAACGCGAGATTTCGGTAATGAGTTGCGTCAGCAAAACGGCACCACATAACACCAGTCTCGGGATAGTCAACGTTTTCAACGGAGCCACACGAGATCTGGAACAAAACAAATGTGCAATTAGTACAATTTTTAAATGTAGAGATGACATAAATGCAAGCTTCATAAGCGTTTACACTGGCATCAGGAATAAGTGCGAGAAGAGGACACTTTAGTCGTTGCGCTCCTCCAAAGTCCTCAACGAGATTGTGCCAGGATGTACTCAGAGCTGCTGTCAAACCTTCATCCCAATCGACCTTCTCCTTCCACAGTCTCTGCAGGAAAATATTTGCCTTTGCAATCACTGGGCCAATTAGACCAATAGGGTCGTAAAATCTGGCGATGGTGGAAAGCACGGATCTCTTGCAAGGTCTTGAAGAGGTGTGTATCGGCGACAGCGAATATAGAAAATTGTCAGAAGCAGGATCCCAACCAAATCCAAGAGTTTTCACTACGTAGGTGCCGTCATTGAATTTAAGCAATGCCCATCTGTCACTGTCAGAAACATCCTCCAGCACGACTGGTTCACTGAAGCACAATTTCCTCATTCTGAAATTGCCCTTGGCCAGTAGTTCAGCGGTTTGTTTCATGATGTTCACGACCTCTCTCCTCGAATTGCCTCCGGTGACTAAATCGTCAACCTAAATATTGCGACGTAATATTTCTGAGCCAATGGGAAATGCAGCCTGCTCATCCACGGCTAACTGGTGCATATTGAAAGAAAAGACGCCGGCTTTGTACCATATGCCACGGTGTCAAGCCTGAAGACTTGTATCTGCCGATCGGGTGAATCTCGCCATACAATGCATTGCACGTAATTATCAGGCTGTGACACTCGTACACAGCGGTATATCTTGCAAATGTCATCCGTTAGAGCGACGCGGCACGTGCGAAGTTGGAGCAGCGTGTTAATCAGATTCGGTTGAATAGTTGGCCCAGCCATTAGAATGTCGTTCAATGAGAAGCCTGATGATGTGGTTGCAGAGTCGTCAAAAACCACCCTCAGCTTCGTTGTGGTGCTGTCCCCTTTCAGCACGCAATGATGAGGCAGGAAATGCTTGCCCTTATTTAGCGATTCTGGTTTGACATACGACATACGACATATGACCCAAATCCAGATACTCCTAAATGAATGCAGCGTACTGGGCTTTGAAGCACGAGTTGCGCCCCAACTTTCGCTCCAAGTTGAGAAATCGACGATGAGTCTGAGAAAAAGAATCTCCCAGCGGCTCAAGACTGAGTTAAAACGGCAATCGCACCGAATAATTGCCTGTAGGCAATCGAACATAATTGGACTTAAAATGTTCTTCGCAATCACTCTCCTCCTTGATAAGCTTGACAAGTGACTAGCTGGAGCCTTCGAGTTCCCAAAACGAGCGAACAAGTTCCTCGATACGAGCGTTTGAAT
This sequence comes from Cacoxenus indagator, assembly GCA_035041755.1. Classification (NCBI taxonomy): domain Eukaryota; kingdom Metazoa; phylum Arthropoda; class Insecta; order Diptera; family Drosophilidae; genus Cacoxenus; species Cacoxenus indagator. Next base: position 239,815 of record JAWNKX010000328.1, read on the forward strand.
CAACACCTGAATTGTGATAAGCTTACGAAGCGACTAGTGCTGAATTCTGTGCGCGCGAACCACCACTTGTGACGACCCATCCGAGTCGGGTTTTCTGCAGCAACGGCAGTCCACAGGCCTGCGCCAATAAGCATGTCGATTTGTTGAGGCTTCTAAAATGCAAGATCAGCAAATCGAATATTGTTAGGTAGGTTCCAGTGCGAAGTATCTACAGTGAGATTTGGCTGAAATCCTGTAATAGTTGGAGCAATCAAAGCAGTGATGCTGGTTGCATAATCCGAGCACAGGGATTGCAAGCAAACTCTCACAGCCGTCTGTAGCGAAACATTTATCGCAAAGATCGGAAACCGACTCTAACTATTTAGTCCTATTCAATTGTAGATAATGAGCGAAACGAGAAGTTATCAGGTGCAACTGCGATCCAGAGTCAAACAGTGCACGGCATGGCAACAACGTACCAGCACGATTCTTAATATTGATGACGGCAGTGGCCGAGAGCACAACATCAGAACTGAGATTTTGGGACGGCGATGAATTGTACAACGAAGGCGAGATTGCAGCAAGAGTGCTGCGTGATAACGACGACGAAGACAAATGGGTAGGGGGCTGTAAACCTGAAGTCGACGGTTCCTCAGTTAGCAAAACTAACGACATTGGTCGGATAAAATGCAATAGGCTGTGATGCTTGACACCACACATCCTGCAAGAGCCAGAATTACACGATCTCTGTTTATGGCCCTTTCTAAGGCAATTTAAACATAACTCGAGATGTTAAGCCTGCTTTTGGCGAAGTGTTGGCAGTAATGTGGAAGGAAATGTGGACATGTATATATTACATGAGATGTATTGTTACATGATTCACAACTACGTATGGTTGGGTTAGTGATGATAAATGAACGTTTAGTATTTTTGAACCTGAGATATAGGCCTATGAGCGGCCAATGAGTACTCCACGTTTTCCAATTTTTGGCACTGCCCTTCCAGAAACTTTGAAAACTATTCCCACGATGGTATAAAGTCCAACGGTGCAGTCTCCTCCCATTTTTTCTGTGTCGCACTGTCCATTTTCTGTAGTGGGGTCTGCACAATCCGGCGATATCCTCTGTTGTACTCATGCTTAATAACGCACGCATGTTGGCAAAGTCTTGCCAAAATCTCAGTGACATGTGCCTGAAAAATAAGACGCATATTATTAAAACGCTGGTCGAGTAAATTTATTGCTGCTCGATAATTTGCGCCAATTATCTCCGAGCGAATGGTATCCAACTCAACGCCCCTATGGCAAGAACGAAGGTGTTGCAGCTACTCCACGTCGGTGAGGTCTGGAACCTTATCAATCAATGGAAGACGAATCGGCACACACGTTTTATACGCCACTAAATGTCGGTAATTTCAGTTCCGGTAGACGAGGACGGTGCGTCACAATGTTTCATCGCTCTTCACTTGCATCACACCGCATTGTTGAGCATTGCGGCATTTGTGGCTGTAGCTTGCGTATACCGAAACGCATACCGCCTAATAAACTGACTACGAGTTTTGTAAAGTGACCCCGTAAACACTGCCGATTTCATTAAAGTCAAGTAACTCAAGCTTGGCGTATAAGATATTGAACGAGACTTGAGTCTGCTCGAAAATTTTATATATTCGCTAAACTCATCTTCACTAATCGCGTTAATTTCAAATTTATTGAGGTCACTTTCGAAATTTTGCACCGAATCGAAAAACGCCTGTCCGTAACAGTGCCGTTTGCACTGTAGATGTATATCGTATTTAACTTGTAGGTATACCGTAGTATGTTTTAAACCGTTGCGTTAACTAGCGGGCACTTGTTACCAACTTGTGGTGTAGCCTTATAAATTGCTCCCAACTGATTGTAGAAGGTCTCCTTATCTTCATCAAACGAAACATCCGTGGGGGCATAGCACTGTATAATGTCAAAACAAAACGCTTTAACGCGTTTAGATGTGAACGCCCTTTGTGGCAAAACAACTAAAATGATCAAGTAGCACTTTATCGGAGGCTTGTTGCGCACCTCGCCTTTATAGAAAAAGGGTCCACAAAAGTCCACACTTGTAACCATGAAAGGATGCGTCAACTTTACGGGGTCTTCTGGCAGGTAAAAATTATATGCTCCATCAGCTGCGGCTTGGCGCGGAAACACGTGATGCACTTGTTGACAACGCGTGAAACAATTTTCTGACCAATAACAGGCCATTAGAATGGTGGCCAGCAGCGAGCGAGGTCCGGCATGCAAATTTCTTGTATGGAATTGAGTGATTATTGCACTGGTAACGGGATGACGTCTTGGCAATATGATTGGATGCTGGGCGTTATAATCGAGAGCGGAATTACGGAGACGCCCACGAATGCGAATCAGTCCACACATGTCGAGAAATGGCGAAAGCAAAGCGATGCAAATAGATGCCTTAATAGCCTTCTCAGTTTGTAGGACCTCATAATCATCCCAGAGATGCGTTCTCCTATTGACCGCAACAAAATTTGTATGCCATGATGTAAGCATGCGACAGTAAGTTCAGGTATTCGAAGCCGATGGATGAACTTATACACATTTCCAAATATGTGCTGCAGTTTGGTCTACGAGTTCACATATTTACAATGTTGCGGGATGTCACGGTATGGGCAGTCAGCTAACAGCACATTAGCTCGTTGTTCAGGTAGTGGTTGGATTGACTTCAGAGTTTCTGGCCATGTATGTCTTCCTTCGGCAAGAAAGGGTGGCCCATGTAGCCACACTATCGACTTGACGAGCTCACTGGGAAGTGCTCCCCTGGACAATATGTTGGCTGAATTTAGATTTGTTGGCACATATCGCCACTCCATGCCTGAGGTGAGCTCTTGGAATCTTAATAGCTCGCTGCTGATCCACGATAACGATACGGATGAGTCAGGCCAGCAGTAATACTTGCAATTAAAACGCTTTAAACGCGATATTTCGATAATGAGTTGCGTCAGCAAAACGGCACCACATAACACCAGTCTCGGGATAGTCAACGTTTTCAACGGAGCCACACGAGATCTGGAACAAAACAAATGTGCAATTAGTACAATTTTTAAATGTAGAGACGACATAAATGTAAGCTCCATAAGCGTTTACACTGGCATCAGGAATAAGTGCGAGAAGAGGACACTTTAGTCGCACTCCTCCAAAGTCCTCAACGAGATTGTGCCAGGATGTACTCAGAGCTGCTGTCAAACCTTCATCCCAATCGACCTTCTCCTTCCACAGTCTCTGCAGGAAAATATTTGCCTTTGCAATCACTGGGCCAATTAGACCAATAGGGTCGTAAAATCTGGCGATGGTGGAAAGCACGGATCTCTTGCAAGATCTTGAAGAGGTGTGTATCGGCGACAGCGAATATAGAAAATTGTCAGAAGCAGGATCCCAACCAAATCCAAGAGTTTTCACTACGTAGGTGCCGTCATTGAATTTAAGCAATGCCCATCTGTCACTGTCAGAAACATCCTCCAGCACGACTGGTTCACTGAAGCACAATTTCCTCATTCTGAAATTGCCCTTGGCCAGTAGTTCAGCGGTTTGCTTCATGATGTTCACGACCTCTCTCCTCGAATTGCCTCCGGTGACTAAATCGTCAACCTAAATATTGCGACGTAATGTTTCTAAGCCAATGGGAAATGCAGCCTGCTCATCCACGGCTAACTGGTGCATATTGAAAGAAAAGACGCCGGCTTTGTACCATATGCCACGGTGTCAAGCCTGAAGACTTGTATCTGCCGATCGGGGGAATCTCGCCATACAATGCATTACACGTAATTATCAGGCTGTAACACTCGTACACAGCGGTATATCTTGCAAATGTCATCCGTTAGAGCGACGCGGCACGTGCGAAATTGGAGCAGCGTGTTAATCAGATTCGGTTGAATAGTTGGCCCAGCCATTAGAATGTCGTTCAATGAGAAGCCTGATGATGTGGTTGCAGAGTCGTCAAAAACCACCCTCAGCTTCGTTGTGGTGCTGTCCCCTTTCAGCACGCAATGATGAGGCAGGAAATGCTTGCCCTTATTTAGCGATCCTGGTTTGACATACGACATACGACATATGACCCAAACCAGATACTCCTGAATGAATGCAGCGTACTGGGCTTTGAAGCACGAGTTGCGCCCCAAATTTCGCTCCAAGTTGAGAAATCGACGATGAGTCTGAGAAAAAGAATCTGCCAGCGGCTCAAGACTGAGTTAAAACGGCAATCGCACCGAATAATTGCCTGTAGGCAATCGAACATAATTGGACTTAAAATGTTCTTCGCAATCACTCTCCTCCTTGATAAGCTTGACAAGTGACTATCTGGAGCCTTCGAGTTCCCAAAACGAGCGAACGAGTTCCTCGACACGAGCGTTTGAATCAACGAATGAATTGTTATAAGCTTACGAAGCGACTAGTGCTGAATTCTGTGCGCGCGAACCACCACTAGTGACGACCCATCCGAGTCGGGTTTTCTGTAGCAACGGTAGTCCACAGGCCTGCGCCAATAAGCATGTCGATTTGTTGAGGCTTGTAAAATGCAAGATCAGCTAAACGAATATTATTAGGTAGGTTCCAGTGTGAAGTATCTACAGTGAGATTTGGCTGAAATTCTGTAATAGTTGGAGCAATCAAAGCAGTGATGTTGGTTGCATAATCCGAGCACAGGGATTGCAAGCAAACTCTCACAGCCGTCTGTAGCGAAACATTTATCGCAAAGATCGGAAACCGACTCTAAAGATTTAGTCCTATTCAATTGTAGATAATGAGCGAAACGAGAAGTTATCAGGTGCAACTGCAATCCAGAGTCAACCAGTGCACGACATGGCACCCACGTATCAGCACGATTCTTAATATTGATGACGGCAGTGGCCGAGAGCACAACATCAGAACTGAGATTTTGGGACGGCGATGAATTGTACAACGAAGGCGAGATTGCAGGAAGAGTGCTGCGTGATAACGACGGCGAAGACCAATGAGTAGGAGGCTGTAAACCTGAAGTCGACGGTTCCTCAGTTAGCAAAACTTACGACATTGGTCGGATGAAATGCAATAGGCTGTGATGCTTGACACCACACATCCTGCAAGAGCCAGAATTACACGATCTCTGCCTATGGCCCTTTCTAAGGCAATTTAAACATAACTCGAGACGTTAAGCCTCCTTTTGGCGAAGTGTTAGCAATAATGTGGAAGGAAATGTGGGCATGTATATATTACATGAGATGTATTGTTACATGATTCACAACTACGTATGGTTGGGTTAGTGATGATAAATGAACGTTTAGTATTTTCATACCTGAGATATAGGCTTATGAGCGGTCAATGAGTACTCCACGTTTTCCAATTTTTGGCACTGCCCTTCCAGAAACTTTGAAAACTATTCCCACGATGGTATAAAGTCCAACGGTGCAGTCTCCTCCCATTTTCTCTGTGTCGCACTGTCCACTTTCAGTAGTGGGGTCTGCACAATCCGGCGATATCCTCTGTTGTACTCATGCTTAATAACGCACGCATGTTGGCAAAGTCTTGCCAAAAGCTCAGTGACCTGTGCCTGAAAAATAAGACGCATATTATTAAAACGCTGGTAGAGTAAATTTATTGCTGCTCGATAATTTGCCCCAATTATCTCCGAGCGAATGGTATCCAACTCAACGCCCCTATGGCAAGAACGAAGGTGTTGCAGCTACTCCACGTCGGTGAGATCTGGACCCTTATCAATCAATGGAAGACGAATCGGCACACACGTTTTATACGCCACTAAATGTCGGTAATTTCAGTTCCGGTAGACGAGGACGGTGCGTCACAATGGTTGATCGCTCTTCACTTGCATCACACCGCATTGTTGAGCATTGCGGCATTTGTGGCTGTAGCTTGCGTATACCGAAACGCATACCGCCTAATAAACTGACTACGAGTTTTGTAAAGTGACCCCGTAAACACTGCCGATTTCATTAAAGTCAAGTAACTCAAGCTTGGCGTATAAGATATTGAACGAGACTTGAGTCTGCTCGAAAATTTTATATATTCGCCAAACTCATCTTCACTAATCGCGTTAATTTCAAATTTATTGAGGTCACTTCCGAAATTTTGCACCGAATCGAAAAACGCCTGTCCGTAACAGTGCCGTTTGCACTGTAGATGTATATCGTATTTAACTTGTAGGTATACCGTAGTATGTTTTAAACCGTTGCGTTAACTAGCGGGCACTTGTTACCAACTTGTGGTGTAGCCTTATAAATTGCTCCCAACTGATTGTAGAAGGTCTCCTTATCTTCATCAAACGAAACATCCGTGGGGGCATAGCACTGTATAATGTCAAAACAAAACGCTTTAACGCGTTTAGATGTGAACGCCCTTTGTGACAAAACAAATAAAATGCTCAAGTAGCACTTTATCGGAGGCTTGTTGCACACCTCGCCTTTATAGAAAAAGGGTCCACAAAAGTCCACACTTGTAACCATGAAAGGATGCGTCAACTTTACACGGTCTTCTGGCAGGTAAGCCATGATATGCTCCATCAGCTGCGGCTTGGCGCGGAAACACGTGATGCACTTGTTGACAACGCGTGAAACAATTTTCTGACCACCAACAGGCCATTAGAATGGTGGCCAGCAGCGAGCGAGGTCCGGCATGCAAATTTCTTGTATGGAATTGAGTGATTATTGCACTGGTAATGGGATGACGTCTTGGCAATATGATTGGATGCTGGGCGTTATAATCGAGAGCGGAATTACGGAGACGCCCACGAACGCGAATCAGTCCACACTTGTCGAGAAATGGCGAAAGCAAAGCGATGCGAATAGATGCCTTAATAGCCTTCTCAGTTTGTAGGAACTTGTAATCATCCCAGAGATGCGTTGTCTTACTGAGCGCAACAAAATTTGTGTGCCATGATGCACGCATGCGACAGTAAGTTCAGGTATTCGAAGCCGATGGATGAACTTATACATATTTCCAAATATGTGCTGCAGTTTGGTCTACGAGTTCACATATTTACAATGTTGCGGGATGTCACGGTTTGGGCAGTCAGCTAACAGCACATTAGCTCGTTGTTCAGGTAGTGGTTGGATTGACTTCAGAGTTTCTGGCCATGTATGTCTTCCTTCCGCAAGAAAGGGTGGCCCATGTAGCCACACTATCGACTTGACGAGCTCACTGGGAAGTGCTCCCCTGGACAATATGTTGGCTGGATTTAGATTTGTTGGCAAATATCGCCACTCCATGCCTGAGGTGAGCTCTTGAATGATTGCAACCCGATTCGACACAAATGTCTGGAATCTTAATAGCTCGCTGCTGATCCACGTTAACGATACGGATGAGTCAGACCAGCAGTAATACTTGCAATTAAAACGCTTTAAACGCGATATTTCGGTAATGAGTTGCGTCAGCAAAACGGCACCACATAACACCAGTCTCGGGATAGTCAACGTTTTCAACGGAGCCACACGAGATCTGGAACAAAACAAATGTGCAATTAGTACAATTTTTAAATGTAGAGATGACATAAATGCAAGCTCCATAAGCGTTTACACTGGCATCAGGAATAAGTGCGAGAAGAGGACACTTTAGTCGTTGCGCTCCTCCAAAGTCCTCAACGAGATTGTGCCAGGATGTACTCAGAGCTGCTGTCAAACCTTCATCCCAATCGAGCTTCTCCTTCCACAGTCTCTGCAGGAAAATATTTGCCTTTGCAATCACTGGGCCAATTAGACCAATAGGGTCGTAAAATCTGGCGATGGTGGAAAGCACGGATCTCTTGAAAGAGTTTTCACTACGTAGGTGCCGTCATTGAATTTAAACAATGCCCCTCTCTCACTGTCAGGAACATCCTCCAGCATGACTGGTTCACTGAAGCACAATTTCCTGATTCTGAAATTGCCCTTGGCCAGTAGTTCAGCGGTTTGTTTCATGATGTTCACGACCTCTCTCCTCGAATTGCCTCCGGTGACTAAATCGTCAACCTAAATATTGCGACGTAATATTTCTGAGCCAATGGGAAATGCAGCCTGCTCATCCACGGCTAACTGGTGCATATTGAAAGAAAAGACGCCGGCTTTGTACCATATGCCACGGTGTCAAGCCTGAAGACTTGTATCTGCCGATCGGGTGAATCTCGCCATACAATGCATTGCACGTAATTATCAGGCTGTGACACTCGTACACAGCGGTATATCTTGCAAATGTCATCCGTTAGAGCGACGCGGCACGTGCGAAATTGGAGCAGCGTGTTAATCAGATTCGGTTGAATAGTTGGCCCAGCCATTAGAATGTCGTTCAATGAGAAGCCTGATGATGTGGTTGTAGAGCCGTCAAAAATCACCCTCAGCTTCGTTGTGGTGCTGTCCCCTTTCAGCACGCAATGATGAGGCAGGAAATGCTTGCCCTTATTTAGCGATTCTGGTTTGACATACGACATACGACATATGACCCAAATCCAGATACTCCTAAATGAATGCAGCGTACTGGGCTTTGAAGCACGAGTTGCGCCCCAACCTTCGCTCCAAGTTGAGAAATCGACGATGAGTCTGAGAAAAAGAATCTCCCAGCGGCTCAAGACTGAGTTAAAACGGCAATCGCACCGAATAATTGCCTGTAGGCAATCGAACATAATTGGACTTAAAATGTTCTTCGCAATCACTCTCCTCCTTGATAAGCTTGACAAGTGACTAGCTGGAGCCTTCGAGTTCCCAAAACGAGCGAACAAGTTCCTCGATACGAGCGTTTGAATCAACACCTGAATTGTGATAAGCTTACGAAGCGACTAGCGCTGAATTCTGTGCGCGCGAACCACCACTTGTGACGACCCATCCGAGTCGGGTTTTCTGCAGCAACGGCAGTCCACAATCCTGCGCCAATAAGCATGTCGATTTGTTGAGGCTAAAATGCAAGATCAGCTAATCGAATATTGTTAGGTAGGTTCCAGTGCGAAGTATCTACAGTGAGATTTGGCTGAAATCCTGTAATAGTTGGAGCAATCAAAGCAGTGATGCTGGTTGCATAATCCGAGCACAGGGATTGCAAGCAAACTCTCACAGCCGTCTGTAGCGAAACATTTATCGCAAAGATCGGAAACCGACTCTAACTATTTAGTCCTATTCAATTGTAGATAATGAGCGAAACGAGAAGTTATCAGGTGCAACTGCGATCCAGAGTCAACCAGTGCACGGCATGGCACCCACGTACCAGCACGATTCTTAATATTGATGACGGCAGTGGCCGAGAGCACAACATCAGAACTGAGATTTTGGGACGGCGATAAATTGTACAACGAAGGCGAGATTGCAGCAAGAGTGCTGCGTGATAACGACGACGAAGACAAATGGGTAGGGGGCTGTAAACCTGAAGTCGACGGTTCCTCAGTTAGCAAAACTAACGACATTGGTCGGATAAAATGCAATAGGCTGTGATGCTTGACACCACACATCCTGCAAGAGCCAGAATTACACGATCTCTGTTTATGGCCCTTTCTAAGGCAACTTAAACATAACTCGAGATGTTAAGCCTGCTTTTGGCGAAGTGTTGGCAGTAATGTGGAAGGAAATGTGGACATGTATATATTACATGAGATGTATTGTTACATGATTCACAACTACGTATGGTTGGGTTAGTGATGATAAATGAACGTTTAGTATTTTTGAACCTGAGATATAGGCCTATGAGCGGCCAATGAGTACTCCACGTTTTCCAATTTTTGGCACTGCCCTTCCAGAAACTTTGAAAACTATTCCCACGATGGTATAAAGTCCAACGGTGCAGTCTCCTCCCATTTTTTCTGTGTCGCACTGTCCATTTTCTGTAGTGGGGTCTGCACAATCCGGCGATATCCTCTGTTGTACTCATGCTTAATAACGCACGCATGTTGGCAAAGTCTTGCCAAAATCTCAGTGACATGTGCCTGAAAAATAAGACGCATATTATTAAAACGCTGGTCGAGTAAATTTATTGCTGCTCGATAATTTGCGCCAATTATCTCCGAGCGAATGGTATCCAACTCAACGCCCCTATGGCAAGAACGAAGGTGTTGCAGCTACTCCACGTCGGTGAGGTCTGGAACCTTATCAATCAATGGAAGACGAATCGGCACACACGTTTTATACGCCACTAAATGTCGGTAATTTCAGTTCCGGTAGACGAGGACGGTGCGTCACAATGTTTCATCGCTCTTCACTTGCATCACACCGCATTGTTGAGCATTGCGGCATTTGTGGCTGTAGCTTGCGTATACCGAAACGCATACCGCCTAATAAACTGACTACGAGTTTTGTAAAGTGACCCCGTAAACACTGCCGATTTCATTAAAGTCAAGTAACTCAAGCTTGGCGTATAAGATATTGAACGAGACTTGAGTCTGCTCGAAAATTTTATATATTCGCTAAACTCATCTTCACTAATCGCGTTAATTTCAAATTTATTGAGGTCACTTTCGAAATTTTGCACCGAATCGAAAAACGCCTGTCCGTAACAGTGCCGTTTGCACTGTAGATGTATATCGTATTTAACTTGTAGGTATACCGTAGTATGTTTTAAACCGTTGCGTTAACTAGCGGGCACTTGTTACCAACTTGTGGTGTAGCCTTATAAATTGCTCCCAACTGATTGTAGAAGGTCTCCTTATCTTCATCAAACGAAACATCCGTGGGGGCATAGCACTGTATAATGTCAAAACAAAACGCTTTAACGCGTTTAGATGTGAACGCCCTTTGTGGCAAAACAACTAAAATGATCAAGTAGCACTTTATCGGAGGCTTGTTGCGCACCTCGCCTTTATAGAAAAAGGGTCCACAAAAGTCCACACTTGTAACCATGAAAGGATGCGTCAACTTTACGGGGTCTTCTGGCAGGTAAAAATGATATGCTCCATCAGCTGCGGCTTGGCGCGGAAACACGTGATGCACTTGTTGACAACGCGTGAAACAATTTTCTGACCAATAACAGGCCATTAGAATGGTGGCCAGCAGCGAGCGAGGTCCGGCATGCAAATTTCTTGTATGGAATTGAGTGATTATTGCACTGGTAACGGGATGACGTCTTGGCAATATGATTGGATGCTGGGCGTTATAATCGAGAGCGGAATTACGGAGACGCCCACGAATGCGAATCAGTCCACACATGTCGAGAAATGGCGAAAGCAAAGCGATGCAAATAGATGCCTTAATAGCCTTCTCAGTTTGTAGGACCTCATAATCATCCCAGAGATGTGTTCTCCTATTGACCGCAACAAAATTTGTATGCCATGATGTACGCATGCGACAGTAAGTTCAGGTATTCGAAGCCGATGGATGAACTTATACACATTTCCAAATATGTGCTGCAGTTTGGTCTACGAGTTCACATATTTACAATGTTGCGGGATGTCACGGTATGGGCAGTCAGCTAACAGCACATTAGCTCGTTGTTCAGGTAGTGGTTGGATTGACTTCAGAGTTTCTGGCCATGTATGTCTTCCTTCGGCAAGAAAGGGTGGCCCATGTAGCCACACTATCGACTTGACGAGCTCACTGGGAAGTGCTCCCCTGGACAATATGTTGGCTGAATTTAGATTTGTTGGCACATATCGCCACTCCATGCCTGAGGTGAGCTCTTGGAATCTTAATAGCTCGCTGCTGATCCACGATAACGATACGGATGAGTCAGGCCAGCAGTAATACTTGCAATTAAAACGCTTTAAACGCGATATTTCGATAATGAGTTGCGTCAGCAAAACGGCACCACATAACACCAGTCTCGGGATAGTCAACGTTTTCAACGGAGCCACACGAGATCTGGAACAAAACAAATGTGCAATTAGTACAATTTTTAAATGTAGAGACGACATAAATGTAAGCTCCATAAGCGTTTACACTGGCATCAGGAATAAGTGCGAGAAGAGGACACTTTAGTCGCACTCCTCCAAAGTCCTCAACGAGATTGTGCCAGGATGTACTCAGAGCTGCTGTCAAACCTTCATCCCAATCGACCTTCTCCTTCCACAGTCTCTGCAGGAAAATATTTGCCTTTGCAATCACTGGGCCAATTAGACCAATAGGGTCGTAAAATCTGGCGATGGTGGAAAGCACGGATCTCTTGCAAGATCTTGAAGAGGTGTGTATCGGCGACAGCGAATATAGAAAATTGTCAGAAGCAGGATCCCAACCAAATCCAAGAGTTTTCACTACGTAGGTGCCGTCATTGAATTTAAGCAATGCCCATCTGTCACTGTCAGAAACATCCTCCAGCACGACTGGTTCACTGAAGCACAATTTCCTCATTCTGAAATTGCCCTTGGCCAGTAGTTCAGCGGTTTGCTTCATGATGTTCACGACCTCTCTCCTCGAATTGCCTCCGGTGACTAAATCGTCAACCTAAATATTGCGACGTAATGTTTCTAAGCCAATGGGAAATGCAGCCTGCTCATCCACGGCTAACTGGTGCATATTGAAAGAAAGGACGCCGGCTTTGTACCATATGCCACGGTGTCAAGCCTGAAGACTTGTATCTGCCGATCGGGGGAATCTCGCCATACAATGCATTGCACGTAATTATCAGGCTGTGACACTCGTACACAGCGGTATATCTTGCAAATGTCATCCGTTAGAGCGACGCGGCACGTGCGAAATTGGAGCAGCGTGTTAATCAGATTCGGTTGAATAGTTGGCCCAGCCATTAGAATGTCGTTCAATGAGAAGCCTGATGATGTGGTTGCAGAGTCGTCAAAAACCACCCTCAGCTTCGTTGTGGTGCTGTCCCCTTTCAGCACGCAATGATGAGGCAGGAAATGCTTGCCCTTATTTAGCGATTCTGGTTTGACATACGACATACGACATATGACCCAAATCCAGATACTCCTAAATGAATGCAGCGTACTGGGCTTTGAAGCACGAGTTGCGCCCCAACTTTCGCTCCAAGTTGAGAAATCGACGATGAGTCTGAGAAAAAGAATCTCCCAGCGGCTCAAGACTGAGTTAAAACGGCAATCGCACCGAATAATTGCCTGTAGGCAATCGAACATAATTGGACTTAAAATGTTCTTCGCAATCACTCTCCTCCTTGATAAGCTTGACAAGTGACTATCTGGAGCCTTCGAGTTCCCAAAACGAGCGAACGAGTTCCTCGATACGAGCGTTTGAATCAACGCCTGAATTGTGATAAGCTTACGAAGCGACTAGTGCTGAATTCTGTGCGCGCGAACCACCACTTGTGACGACCCATCCGAGTCGGGTTTTCTGCAGCAACGGTAGTCCACAGGCCTGCGCCAATAAGCATGTCGATTTGTTGAGGCTTGTAAAATGCAAGATCAGCTAAACGAATATTGTTAGGTAGGTTCCAGTGCGAAGTATCTACAGTGAGATTTGGCTGAAATCCTGTAATAGTTGGAGCAATCAAAGCAGTGATGCTGGTTGCATAATCCGAGCACAGGGATTGCAAGCAAACTCTCACAGCCGTCTGTAGCGAAACATTTATCGCAAAGATCGGAAACCGACTCTAACTATTTAGTCCTATTCAATTGTAGATAATGAGCGAAACGAGAAGTTATCAGGTGCAACTGCGATCCAGAGTCAACCAGTGCACGACATGGCACCCACGTACCAGCACGATTCTTAATATTGATGACGGCAGTGGCCGAGAGCACAACATCAGAACTGAGATTTTGGGACGGCGATGAATTGTACAACGAAGGCGAGATTGCAGCAAGAGTGCTGCGTGATAACGACGGCAAAGACAAATGAGTAGGAGGCTGTAAACCTGAAGTCGACGGTTCCTCAGTTAGCGAAACTTACGACATTGGTCGGATGAAATGCAATAGGCTGTGATGCTTGACACCACACATCCTGCAAGAGCCAGAATTACACGATCTCTGTCTATGGCCCTTTCTAAGGCAATTTAAACATAACTCGAGACGTTAAGCCTCCTTTTGGCGAAGTGTTGGCAATAATGTGGAAGGAAATGTGGACATGTATATATTACATGAGATGTATTGTTACATGATTCACAACTACGTATGGTTGGGTTAGTGATGATAAATGAACGTTTAGTATTTTTGAACCTGAGATATAGGCCTATGAGCGGCCAATGAGTACTCCACGTTTTCCAATTTTTGGCACTGCCCTTCCAGAAACTTTGAAAACTATTCCCACGATGGTATAAAGTCCAACGGTGCAGTCTCCTCCCATTTTTTCTGTGTCGCACTGTCCATTTTCTGTAGTGGGGTCTGCACAATCCGGCGATATCCTCTGTTGTACTCATGCTTAATAACGCACGCATGTTGGCAAAATCTTGCCAAAATCTCAGTGACCTGTGCCTGAAAAATAAGACGCATATTATTAAAACGCTGGTCGAGTAAATTTATTGCTGCTCGATAATTCGCCCCAATTATCTCCGAGCGAATGGTATCCAACTCAACGCCCCTATGGCAAGAACGAAGGTGTTGCAGCTACTCCACGTCGGTGAGGTCTGGATCCTTATCAATCAATAGATGACGAATTGGCACACACGTTTTATACGCCACTAAATGTCGGTAATTTCAGTTCCGGTAGAGGAGGACGGTGCGTCACCATGGTTGATCGCTATTCACTTGCATCACACCGCATTGTTGAGCATTGCGGCATTTGTGGCTGTAGCTTGCGCATACCAAAAGGCATACCGCCTAATAAACTGACTACGAGTTTTGTAAAGTGACCCGTAAACACTGCCGATTTTATTCAAGTCAACTAACTCAAGCTTGGCGTATAAGATATTGAACGAGACTTGAGTCTGCTCGAAAATTTTATATATTTGCCGAACTCATCTTCACTAATCGCGTTAATTTCAAATTTATTGAGGTCACTTTCGAAATTTTGCACCGAATCGAAAAACGCCTGTCCGTAACAGTGCCGTTTGCACTGTAGATGTATATCGTATTTAACTTGTAGGTATACCGTAGTATGTTTTAAACCGTTGCGTTAACTAGCGGGCACTTGTTACCAACTTGTGGTGTAGCCTTATAAATTGCTCCCAACTGATTGTAGAAGGTCTCCTTATCTTCATCAAACGAAACATCCGTGGGGGCGTAGCACTGTATAATGTCAAAACAAAACGCTTTAACGCGTTTAGATGTGAACGCCCTTTGTGGCAAAACAAATAAAATGCTCAAGTAGCACTTTATCGGAGGCTTGTTGCGCACCTCGCCTTTATAGAAAAAGGGTCCACAAAAGTCCGCACTTGTAACCATGAAAGGATGCGTCAACTTTACGCGGTCTTCTGGCAGGTAAGCCATGATATGCTCCATCAGCTGCGGCTTGGCGCGGAAACACGTGATGCACTTATTGACAACGCGTGAAACAATTTTCTGACCACCAACAGGCCATTGGAATGGTGGCCAGCAGCGAGCGAGGTCCGGCATGCAAATTTCTTGTATGGAATTGAGTGATTATTGCACTGGTAACGGGATGACGTCTTGGCAATATGATTGGATGCTGGGCGTTATAATCGAGACCGGAATTACGGAGACGCCCACGAACGCGAATCAGTCCACACTTGTCGAGAAATGGCGAAAGCAAAGCGATGCGAATAGATGCCTTAATAGCCTTCTCAGTTTGTAGGACCTCATAATCATCCCAGAGATGCGTTCTCTTATTGACCGCAACAAAATTTGTGTGCCATGATGCACGCATGCGACAGTAAGTTCAGGTATTCGAAGCCGATGGAGGAACTTATACACATTTCCAAATATGTGCTGCAGTTTGGTCTACGAGTTCACATATTTACAATGTTGCGGGATGTCACGGTATGGGCAGTCAGCTAACAGCACATTAGCTCGTTGTTCAGGTAGTGGTTGGATTGACTTCAGAGTTTCTGGCCATGTATGTCTTCCTTCGGCAAGAAAGGGTGGCCCATGTAGCCACACTATCGACTTGACGAGCTCACTGGGAAGTGCTCCCCTGGACAATATGTTGGCTGAATTTAGATTTGTTGGCACATATCGCCACTCCATGCCTGAGGTGAGCTCTTGGAATCTTAATAGCTCGCTGCTGATCCACGATAACGATACGGATGAGTCAGGCCAGCAGTAATACTTGCAATTAAAACGCTTTAAACGCGATATTTCGATAATGAGTTGCGTCAGCAAAACGGCACCACATAACACCAGTCTCGGGATAGTCAACGTTTTCAACGGAGCCACACGAGATCTGGAACAAAACAAATGTGCAATTAGTACAATTTTTAAATGTAGAGATGACATAAATGCAAGCTCCATAAGCGTTTACACTGGCATCAGGAATAAGTGCGAGAAGAGGACACTTTAGTCGTTGCGCTCCTCCAAAGTCCTCAACGAGATTGTGCCAGGATGTACTCAGAGCTGCTGTCAAACCTTCATCCCAATCGAGCTTCTCCTTCCACAGTCTCTGCAGGAAAATATTTGCCTTTGCAATCACTGGGCCAATTAGACCAATAGGGTCGTAAAATCTGGCGATGGTGGAAAGCACAGATCTCTTGAAAGAGTTTTCACTACGTAGGTGCCGTCATTGAATTTAAACAATGCCCCTCTCTCACTGTCAGGAACATCCTCCAGCATGACTGGTTCACTGAAGCACAATTTCCTGATTCTGAAATTGCCCTTGGCCAGTAGTTCAGCGGTTTGTTTCATGATGTTCACGACCTCTCTCCTCGAATTGCCTCCGGTGACTAAATCGTCAACCTAAATATTGCGACGTAATATTTCTGAGCCAATGGGAAATGCAGCCTGCTCATCCACGGCTAACTGGTGCATATTGAAAGAAAAGACGCCGGCTTTGTACCATATGCCACGGTGTCAAGCCTGAAGACTTGTATCTGCCGATCGGGTGAATCTCGCCATACAATGCATTGCACGTAATTATCAGGCTGTGACACTCGTACACAGCGGTATATCTTGCAAATGTCATCCGTAAGAGCGACGCGGCACGTGCGAAATTGGAGCAGCGTGTTAATCAGATTCGGTTGAATAGTTGGCCCAGCCATTAGAATGTCGTTCAATGAGAAGCCTGATGATGTGGTTGCAGAGTCGTCAAAAACCACCCTCAGCTTCGTTGTGGTGCTGTCCCCTTTCAGCACGCAATGATGAGGCAGGAAATGCTTGCCCTTATTTAGCGATTCTGGTTTGACATACGACATACGACATATGACCCAAATCCAGATACTCCTAAATGAATGCAGCGTACTGGGCTTTGAAGCACGAGTTGCGCCCCAACTTTCGCTCCAAGTTGAGAAATCGACGATGAGTCTGAGAAAAAGAATCTCCCAGCGGCTCAAGACTGAGTTAAAACGGCAATCGCACCGAATAATTGCCTGTAGGCAATCGAACATAATTGGACTTAAAATGTTCTTCGCAATCACTCTCCTCCTTGATAAGCTTGACAAGTGACTAGCTGGAGCCTTCGAGTTCCCAAAACGAGCGAACAAGTTCCTCGATACGAGCGTTTGAATCAACACCTGAATTGTGATAAGCTTACGAAGCGACTAGTGCTGAATTCTGTGCGCGCGAACCACCACTTGTGACGACCCAACCGAGTCGGGTTTTCTGCAGCAACGGTAGTCCACAGGCCTGCGCCAATAAGCATGTCGATTTGTTGAGGCTTGTAAAATGCAAGATCAGCTAAACGAATATTGTTAGGCAGGTTCCAGTGCGAAGTAACTACAGTGAGATTTGGCTGAAATCCTGTAATAGTTGGAGCAATCAAAGCAGTGATGTTGGTTGCATAATCCGAGCACAGGGATTGCAAGCAAACTCTCACAGCCATCTGTAGCGAAACATTTATCGCAAAGTTCGGAAACCGACTCTAAAGATTTAGTCCTATTCAATTGTAGATAATGAGCGAAACGAGAAGTTATCAGGTGCAACTGCAATCCAGAGTCAACCAGTGCACGACATGGCAACAACGTACCAGCACGATTCTTAATATTGATGACGGCAGTGGCCGAGAGCACAACATCAGAACTGAGATTTTGGGACGGCGATGAATTGTACAACGAAGGCGAGATTGCAGGAAGAGTGCTGAGTGATAACGACGGCGAAGACAAATGGGTAGGAGGCTGTAAACCTGCAGTCGACGGTTCCTCAGTTAGCGAAACTTACGACATTGGTCGGATGAAATGCAATAGGCTGTGATGCTTGACACCACACATCCTGCAAGAGCCAGAATTACACGATCTCTGTCTATGGCCCTTTCTAAGGCAATTTAAACATAACTCGAGACGTTAAGCCTCCTTTTGGCGAAGTGTTGGCAATAATGTGGAAGGAAATGTGGGCATGTATATATTACATGAGATGTATTGTTACATGATTCACAACTACGTATGGTTGGGTTAGTGATGATAAATGAACGTTTAGTATTTTCATACCTGAGATATAGGCTTATGAGCGGCCAATGAGTACTCCACGTTTTCCAATTTTTGGCACTGCCCTTCCAGAAACTTTGAAAACTATTCCCACGATGGTATAAAGTCCAACGGTGCAGTCTCCTAACATTTTCTCTGTGTCGCACTGTCCACTTTCAGTAGTGGGGTCTGCACAATCCGGCGATATCCTCTGTTGTACTCATGCTTAATAACGCACGCATGTTGGCAAAGTCTTGCCAAAATCTCAGTGACCTGTGCCTGAAAAATAAGACGCATATTATTAAAACGCTGGTCGAGTAAATTTATTGCTGCTCGATAATTTGCGCCAATTATCTCCGAGCGAATGGTATCCAACTCAACGCCCCTATGGCAAGAACGAAGGTGTTGCAGCTACTCCACGTCGGTGAGGTCTGGACCCTTATCAATCAATGGAAGACGAATCGGCACACACGTTTTATACGCCACTAAATGTCGGTAATTTCAGTTCCGGTAGACGTGGACGGTGCGTCACAATGGCTGATCGCTCTTCACTTGCATCACACCGCATTGTTGAGCATTGCGGCATTTGTGGCTGTAGCTTGCGTATACCGAAACGCATACCGCCTAATAAACTGACTACGAGTTTTGTAAAGTGACCCCGTAAACACTGCCGATTTCATTAAAGTCAAGTAACTCAAGCTTGGCGTATAAGATATTGAACGAGACTTGAGTCTGCTCGAAAATTTTATATATTCGCCAAACTCATCTTCACTAATAGCGTTAATTTCAAATTTATTGAGGTCACTTTCGAAATTTTGCACCGAATCGAAAAACGCCTGTCCGTAACAGTGCCGTTTGCACTGCAGATGTATATCGTATTTAACTTGTAGGTATACCGTAGTATGTTTTAAACCGTTGCGTTAACTAGCGGGCACTTGTTACCAACTTGTGGTGTAGCCTTATAAATTGCTCCCAACTGATTGTAGAAGGTCTCCTTATCTTCATCAAACGAAACATCCGTGGGGGCATAGCACTGTATAATGTCAAAACAAAACGCTTTAACGCGTTTAGATGTGAACGCCCTTTGTGGCAAAACAAATAAAATGCTCAAGTAGCACTTTATCGGAGGCTTGTTGCGCACCTCGCCTTTATAGAAAAAGGGTCCACAAAAGTCCACACTTGTAACCATGAAAGGATGCGTCAACTTTACACGGTCTTCTGGCAGGTAAGCCATGATATGCTCCATCAGCTGCGGCTTGGCGTGGAAACACGTGATGCACTTGTTGACAACGCGTGAAACAACTTTCTGACCACCAACAGGCCATTAGAATGGTGGCCAGCAGCGAGCGAGGTCCGGCATGCAAATTTCTTGTATGGAATTGAGTGATTATTGCACTGGTAATGGGATGACGTCTTGGCAATATGATTGGATGCTGGGCGTTATAATCGAGAGCGGAATTACGGAGACGCCCGCGAACGTGAATCAGTCCACACTTGTCGAGAAATGGCGAAAGCAAAGCGATGCGAATAGATGCCTTAATAGCCTTCTCAGTTTGTAGGACCTTGTAATCTTCCCAGAGATGCGTTGTCTTATTGAGCGCAACAAAATTTGTGTGCCATGATGCACGCATGCGACAGTAAGTTCAGGTATTCGAAGCCGATGGAGGAACTTATACATATTTCCAAATATGTGCTGCAGTTTGGACTACGAGTTCACATATTTACAATGTTGCGGGATGTCACGGTTTGGGCAGTCAGCTAACAGCACATTAGCTCGTTGTTCAGGTAGTGGTTGGATTGACTTCAGAGTTTTTGGCCATGTATGTCTTCCTTCCGCAAGAAAGGGTGGCCCATGTAGCCACACTATCGACTTGACGAGCTCACTGGGAAGTGCTCCCCTGGACAATATGTTGGCTGGATTTAGATTTGTTGGCAAATATCGCCACTCCATGCCTGAGGTGAGCTCTTGAATGATTGCAACCCGATTCGACACAAATGTCTGGAATCTTAATAGCTCGCTGCTGATCCACGTTAACGATACGGATGAGTCAGACCAGCAGTAATACTTGCAATTAAAACGCTTTAAACGCGAGATTTCGGTAATGAGTTGCGTCAGCAAAACGGCACCACATAACACCAGTCTCGGGATAGTCAACGTTTTCAACGGAGCCACACGAGATCTGGAACAAAACAAATGTGCAATTAGTACAATTTTTAAATGTAGAAACGACATAAATGTAAGCTCCATAAGCGTTTACACTGGCATCAGGAATAAGTGCGAGAAGAGGACACTTTAGTCGTTGCGCTCCTCCAAAGTCCTCAACGAGATTGTGCCAGGATGTACTCAGAGCTGCTGTCAAACCTTCATTCCAATCGAGCTTCTCCTTCCACAGTCTCTGCAGGAAAATATTTGCCTTTGCAATCACTGGGCCAATTAGACCAATAGGGTCGTAAAATCTGGCGATGGTGGAAAGCACGGATCTCTTGCAAGATCTTGAAGAGGTGTGTATCGGCGACACCGAATATAGAAAATTGTCAGAAGCAGGATCCCAAGCAAATCCAAGAGTTTTCACTACGTAGGTGCCGTCATTGAATTTAAGCAATGCCCATCTGTCACTGTCAGGAACATCCTCCAGCACGACTGGTTCACTGAAGCACAATTTCCTGATTCTGAAATTGCCCTTGGCCAGTAGTTCAGCGGTTTGCTTCATGATGTTCACGACCTCTCTCCTCGAATTGCCTCCGGTGACTAAATCGTCAACCTAAATATTGCGACGTAATGTCTCTGAGCCAATGGGAAATGCAGCCTGCTCATCCACGGCTAACTGGTGCATATTGAAAGAAAAGACGCCGGCTTTGTACCATATGCCACGGTGTCAAGCCTGAAGACTTGTATCTGCCGATCGGGTGAATCTCGCCATACAATGCATTGCACGTAATTATCAGGCTGTGACACTCGTACACAGCGGTATATCTTGCAAATGTCATCCGTTAGAGCGACGCGGCACGTGCGAAATTGGAGCAGCGTGTTAATCAGATTCGGTTGAATAGTTGGCCCAGCTATTAGAATGTCGTTCAATGAGAAGCCTGATGATGTGGTTGCAGAGTCGTCAAAAACCACCCTCAGCTTCGTTGTGGTGCTGTCCCCTTTCAGCACGCAATGATGACGCAGGAAATGCTTGCCCTTATTTAGCGATCCTGGTTTGACATACGACATACTACATATGACCCAAATCCAGATACTCCTGAATGAATGCAGCGTACTGGGCTTTGAAGCACGAGTTGCGCCCCAAATTTCGCTCCAAGTTGAGAAATCGACAATGAGTCTGAGAAAAAGAATCTGCCAGCGGCTCAAGACTGAGTTAAAACGGCAATCGCACCGAATAATTGCCTGTAGGCAATCGAACATAATTGGACTTAAAATGTTCTTCGCAATCACTCTCCTCCTTGATAAGCTTGACAAGTGACTATCTGGAGCCTTCGAGTTCCCAAAACGAGCGAACGAGTTCCTCGATACGAGCGTTTGAATCAACGCCTGAATTGTGATAAGCTTACGAAGCGACTAGTGCTGAATTCTGTGCGCGCGAACCACCACTTGTGACGACCCATCCGAGTCGGGTTTTCTGCAGCAACGGTAGTCCACAGGCCTGCGCCAATAAGCATGTCGATTTGTTGAGGCTTGTAAAATGCAAGATCAGCTAAACGAATATTGTTAGGTAGGTTCCAGTGCGAAGTATCTACAGTGAGATTTGGCTGAAATCCTGTAATAGTTGGAGCAATCAAAGCAGTGATGCTGGTTGCATAATCCGAGCACAGGGATTGCAAGCAAACTCTCACAGCCGTCTGTAGCGAAACATTTATCGCAAAGATCGGACACCGACTCTAACTATTTAGTCCTATTCAATTGTAGATAATGAGCGAAACGAGAAGTTATCAGGTGCAACTGCGATCCAGAGTCAACCAGTGCACGACATGGCACCCACGTACCAGCACGATTCTTAATATTGATGACGGCAGTGGCCGAGAGCACAACATCAGAACTGAGATTTTGGGACGGCGATGAATTGTACAACGAAGGCGAGATTGCAGCAAGAGTGCTGCGTGATAACGACGGCAAAGACAAATGAGTAGGAGGCTGTAAACCTGAAGTCGACGGTTCCTCAGTTAGCAAAACTAACGACATTGGTCGGATAAAATGCAATAGGCTGTGATGCTTGACACCACACATCCTGCAAGAGCCAGAATTACACGATCTCTGTTTATGGCCCTTTCTAAGGCAATTTAAACATAACTCGAGATGTTAAGCCTGCTTTTGGCGAAGTGTTGGCAATAATGTGGAAGGAAATGTGGACATGTATATATTACATGAGATGTATTGTTACATGATTCACAACTACGTATGGTTGGGTTAGTGATGATAAATGAACGTTTAGTATTTTTGAACCTGAGATATAGGCCTATGAGCGGCCAATGAGTACTCCACGTTTTCCAATTTTTGGCACTGCCCTTCCAGAAACTTTGAAAACTATTCCCACGATGGTATAAAGTCCAACGGTGCAGTCTCCTCCCATTTTTTCTGTGTCGCACTGTCCATTTTCTGTAGTGGGGTCTGCACAATCCGGCGATATCCTCTGTTGTACTCATGCTTAATAACGCACGCATGTTGGCAAAATCTTGCCAAAATCTCAGTGACCTGTGCCTGAAAAATAAGACGCATATTATTAAAACGCTGGTCGAGTAAATTTATTGCTGCTCGATAATTCGCCCCAATTATCTCCGAGCGAATGGTATCCAACTCAACGCCCCTATGGCAAGAACGAAGGTGTTGCAGCTACTCCACGTCGGTGAGGTCTGGATCCTTATCAATCAATAGATGACGAATTGGCACACACGTTTTATACGCCACTAAATGTCGGTAATTTCAGTTCCGGTAGAGGAGGACGGTGCGTCACCATGGTTGATCGCTATTCACTTGCATCACACCGCATTGTTGAGCATTGCGGCATTTGTGGCTGTAGCTTGCGCATACCAAAAGGCATACCGCCTAATAAACTGACTACGAGTTTTGTAAAGTGACCCGTAAACACTGCCGATTTCATTAAAGTCAACTAACTCAAGCTTGGCGTATAAGATATTGAACGAGACTTGAGTCTGCTCGAAAATTTTATATATTTGCCGAACTCATCTTCACTAATCGCGTTAATTTCAAATTTATTGAGGTCACTTTCGAAATTTTGCACCGAATCGAAAAACGCCTGTCCGTAACAGTGCCGTTTGCACTGTAGATGTATATCGTATTTAACTTGTAGGTATACCGTAGTATGTTTTAAACCGTTGCGTTAACTAGCGGGCACTTGTTACCAACTTGTGGTGTAGCCTTATAAATTGCTCCCAACTGATTGTAGAAGGTCTCCTTATCTTCATCAAACGAAACATCCGTGGGGGCGTAGCACTGTATAATGTCAAAACAAAACGCTTTAACGCGTTTAGATGTGAACGCCCTTTGTGGCAAAACAAATAAAATGCTCAAGTAGCACTTTATCGGAGGCTTGTTGCGCACCTCGCCTTTATAGAAAAAGGGTCCACAAAAGTCCGCACTTGTAACCATGAAAGGATGCGTCAACTTTACGCGGTCTTCTGGCAGGTAAGCCATGATATGCTCCATCAGCTGCGGCTTGGCGCGGAAACACGTGATGCACTTATTGACAACGCGTGAAACAATTTTCTGACCACCAACAGGCCATTGGAATGGTGGCCAGCAGCGAGCGAGGTCCGGCATGCAAATTTCTTGTATGGAATTGAGTGATTATTGCACTGGTAACGGGATGACGTCTTGGCAATATGATTGGATGCTGGGCGTTATAATCGAGACCGGAATTACGGAGACGCCCACGAACGCGAATCAGTCCACACTTGTCGAGAAATGGCGAAAGCAAAGCGATGCGAATAGATGCCTTAATAGCCTTCTCAGTTTGTAGGACCTCATAATCATCCCAGAGATGCGTTCTCTTATTGACCGCAACAAAATTTGTGTGCCATGATGCACGCATGCGACAGTAAGTTCAGGTATTCGAAGCCGATGGAGGAACTTATACATATTTCCAAATATGTGCTGCAGTTTGGACTACGAGTTCACATATTTACAATGTTGCGGGATGTCACGGTTTGGGCAGTCAGCTAACAGCACATTAGCTCGTTGTTCAGGTAGTGGTTGGATTGACTTCAGAGTTTTTGGCCATGTATGTCTTCCTTCCGCAAGAAAGGGTGGCCCATGTAGCCACACTATCGACTTGACGAGCTCACTGGGAAGTGCTCCCCTGGACAATATGTTGGCTGGATTTAGATTTGTTGGCAAATATCGCCACTCCATGCCTGAGGTGAGCTCTTGAATGATTGCAACCCGATTCGACACAAATGTCTGGAATCTTAATAGCTCGCTGCTGATCCACGTTAACGATACGGATGAGTCAGACCAGCAGTAATACTTGCAATTAAAACGCTTTAAACGCGAGATTTCGGTAATGAGTTGCGTCAGCAAAACGGCACCACATAACACCAGTCTCGGGATAGTCAACGTTTTCAACGGAGCCACACGAGATCTGGAACAAAACAAATGTGCAATTAGTACAATTTTTAAATGTAGAGACGACATAAATGTAAGCTCCATAAGCGTTTACACTGGCATCAGGAATAAGTGCGAGAAGAGGACACTTTAGTCGTTGCGCTCCTCCAAAGTCCTCAACGAGATTGTGCCAGGATGTACTCAGAGCTGCTGTCAAACCTTCATTCCAATCGAGCTTCTCCTTCCACAGTCTCTGCAGGAAAATATTTGCCTTTGCAATCACTGGGCCAATTAGACCAATAGGGTCGTAAAATCTGGCGATGGTGGAAAGCACGGATCTCTTGCAAGATCTTGAAGAGGTGTGTATCGGCGACACCGAATATAGAAAATTGTCAGAAGCAGGATCCCAAGCAAATCCAAGAGTTTTCACTACGTAGGTGCCGTCATTGAATTTAAGCAATGCCCATCTGTCACTGTCAGGAACATCCTCCAGCACGACTGGTTCACTGAAGCACAATTTCCTGATTCTGAAATTGCCCTTGGCCAGTAGTTCAGCGGTTTGCTTCATGATGTTCACGACCTCTCTCCTCGAATTGCCTCCGGTGACTAAATCGTCAACCTAAATATTGCGACGTAATGTCTCTGAGCCAATGGGAAATGCAGCCTGCTCATCCACGGCTAACTGGTGCATATTGAAAGAAAAGACGCCGGCTTTGTACCATATGCCACGGTGTCAAGCCTGAAGACTTGTATCTGCCGATCGGGTGAATCTCGCCATACAATGCATTGCACGTAATTATCAGGCTGTGACACTCGTACACAGCGGTATATCTTGCAAATGTCATCCGTTAGAGCGACGCGGCACGTGCGAAATTGGAGCAGCGTGTTAATCAGATTCGGTTGAATAGTTGGCCCAGCCATTAGAATGTCGTTCAATGAGAAGCCTGATGATGTGGTTGCAGAGTCGTCAAAAACCACCCTCAGCTTCGTTGTGGTGCTGTCCCCTTTCAGCACGCAATGATGACGCAGGAAATGCTTGCCCTTATTTAGCGATCCTGGTTTGACATACGACATACTACATATGACCCAAATCCAGATACTCCTGAATGAATGCAGCGTACTGGGCTTTGAAGCACGAGTTGCGCCCCAAATTTCGCTCCAAGTTGAGAAATCGACGATGAGTCTGAGAAAAAGAATCTGCCAGCGGCTCAAGACTGAGTTAAAACGGCAATCGCACCGAATAATTGCCTGTAGGCAATCGAACATAATTGGACTTAAAATGTTCTTCGCAATCACTCTCCTCCTTGATAAGCTTGACAAGTGACTATCTGGAGCCTTCGAGTTCCCAAAACGAGCGAACGAGTTCCTCGATACGAGCGTTTGAATCAACGCCTGAATTGTGATAAGCTTACGAAGCGACTAGTGCTGAATTCTGTGAGCGCGAACCACCACTTGTGACGACCCATCCGAGTCGGGTTTTCTGCAGCAACGGTAGTCCACAGGCCTGCGCCAATAAGCATGTCGATTTGTTGAGGCTTGTAAAATGCAAGATCAGCTAAACGAATATTGTTAGGTAGGTTCCAGTGCGAAGTATCTACAGTGAGATTTGGCTGAAATCCTGTAATAGTTGGAGCAATCAAAGCAGTGATGCTGGTTGCATAATCCGAGCACAGGGATTGCAAGCAAACTCTCACAGCCGTCTGTAGCGAAACATTTATCGCAAAGATCGGACACCGACTCTAACTATTTAGTCCTATTCAATTGTAGATAATGAGCGAAACGAGAAGTTATCAGGTGCAACTGCGATCCAGAGTCAACCAGTGCACGACATGGCACCCACGTACCAGCACGATTCTTAATATTGATGACGGCAGTGGCCGAGAGCACAACATCAGAACTGAGATTTTGGGACGGCGATGAATTGTACAACGAAGGCGAGATTGCAGCAAGAGTGCTGCGTGATAACGACGGCAAAGACAAATGAGTAGGAGGCTGTAAACCTGAAGTCGACGGTTCCTCAGTTAGCAAAACTAACGACATTGGTCGGATAAAATGCAATAGGCTGTGATGCTTGACACCACACATCCTGCAAGAGCCAGAATTACACGATCTCTGTTTATGGCCCTTTCTAAGGCAATTTAAACATAACTCGAGATGTTAAGCCTGCTTTTGGCGAAGTGTTGGCAATAATGTGGAAGGAAATGTGGACATGTATATATTACATGAGATGTATTGTTACATGATTCACAACTACGTATGGTTGGGTTAGTGATGATAAATGAACGTTTAGTATTTTTGAACCTGAGATATAGGCCTATGAGCGGCCAATGAGTACTCCACGTTTTCCAATTTTTGGCACTGCCCTTCCAGAAACTTTGAAAACTATTCCCACGATGGTATAAAGTCCAACGGTGCAGTCTCCTCCCATTTTTTCTGTGTCGCACTGTCCATTTTCTGTAGTGGGGTCTGCACAATCCGGCGATATCCTCTGTTGTACTCATGCTTAATAACGCACGCATGTTGGCAAAATCTTGCCAAAATCTCAGTGACCTGTGCCTGAAAAATAAGACGCATATTATTAAAACGCTGGTCGAGTAAATTTATTGCTGCTCGATAATTCGCCCCAATTATCTCCGAGCGAATGGTATCCAACTCAACGCCCCTATGGCAAGAACGAAGGTGTTGCAGCTACTCCACGTCGGTGAGGTCTGGATCCTTATCAATCAATAGATGACGAATTGGCACACACGTTTTATACGCCACTAAATGTCGGTAATTTCAGTTCCGGTAGAGGAGGACGGTGCGTCACCATGGTTGATCGCTATTCACTTGCATCACACCGCATTGTTGAGCATTGCGGCATTTGTGGCTGTAGCTTGCGCATACCAAAAGGCATACCGCCTAATAAACTGACTACGAGTTTTGTAAAGTGACCCGTAAACACTGCCGATTTCATTCAAGTCAACTAACTCAAGCTTGGCGTATAAGATATTGAACGAGACTTGAGTCTGCTCGAAAATTTTATATATTTGCCGAACTCATCTTCACTAATCGCGTTAATTTCAAATTTATTGAGGTCACTTTCGAAATTTTGCACCGAATCGAAAAACGCCTGTCCGTAACAGTGCCGTTTGCACTGTAGATGTATATCGTATTTAACTTGTAGGTATACCGTAGTATGTTTTAAACCGTTGCGTTAACTAGCGGGCACTTGTTACCAACTTGTGGTGTAGCCTTATAAATTGCTCCCAACTGATTGTAGAAGGTCTCCTTATCTTCATCAAACGAAACATCCGTGGGGGCGTAGCACTGTATAATGTCAAAACAAAACGCTTTAACGCGTTTAGATGTGAACGCCCTTTGTGGCAAAACAAATAAAATGCTCAAGTAGCACTTTATCGGAGGCTTGTTGCGCACCTCGCCTTTATAGAAAAAGGGTCCACAAAAGTCCGCACTTGTAACCATGAAAGGATGCGTCAACTTTACGCGGTCTTCTGGCAGGTAAGCCATGATATGCTCCATCAGCTGCGGCTTGGCGCGGAAACACGTGATGCACTTATTGACAACGCGTGAAACAATTTTCTGACCACCAACAGGCCATTGGAATGGTGGCCAGCAGCGAGCGAGGTCCGGCATGCAAATTTCTTGTATGGAATTGAGTGATTATTGCACTGGTAACGGGATGACGTCTTGGCAATATGATTGGATGCTGGGCGTTATAATCGAGACCGGAATTACGGAGACGCCCACGAACGCGAATCAGTCCACACTTGTCGAGAAATGGCGAAAGCAAAGCGATGCGAATAGATGCCTTAATAGCCTTCTCAGTTTGTAGGACCTCATAATCATCCCAGAGATGCGTTCTCTTATTGACCGCAACAAAATTTGTGTGCCATGATGCACGCATGCGACAGTAAGTTCAGGTATTCGAAGCCGATGGAGGAACTTATACACATTTCCAAATATGTGCTGCAGTTTGGTCTACGAGTTCACATATTTACAATGTTGCGGGATGTCACGGTATGGGCAGTCAGCTAACAGCACATTAGCTCGTTGTTCAGGTAGTGGTTGGATTGACTTCAGAGTTTTTGGCCATGTATGTCTTCCTTCGGCAAGAAAGGGTGGCCCATGTAGCCACACTATCGACTTGACGAGCTCACTGGGAAGTGCTCCCCTGGACAATATGTTGGCTGGATTTAGATTTGTTGGTACATATCGCCAATCCATGCCTGAGGTGAGCTCTTGAATGATTGCAACCCAATTCGACACAAATGTCTGGAATCTTAATAGCTCGCTGCTGATCCACGTTAACGATACGGATGAGTCAGACCAGGAGAAATACTTGCAATTGAAACGCTTTAAACGCGATATTTCGGTAATGAGTTGCGTCAGCAAAACGGCACCACGTAACACCAGTCTCGGGATAGTCAACGTTTTTAACGGAGCCACACGAGATCTGGAACAAAACAAATGTGCAATTAGTACAATTTTTAAATGTAGAGACGACATAAATGTAAGCTCCATAAGCGTTTACACTGGCATCAGGAATAAGTGCGAGTAGAGGGAGTGCTTTCACCACCCTGTTGTCAATATGGTCATGTCCGGGGTTCTTCTTAGATTTCAGTCTCTGAATTTGAGTCACAACCTCTTAAGGGGTGACATGTTTAGTTGGACTGTGATCTAATATACATCTCGATAGGACTTCATCTGTTTCCTCAACGTCACCAGGGTCAGCCAGGCTAAAAGGCGTGAACCGGCTCTCCAACTCATTAGCAAATGCTTCTGCTTTCTCGGTCTCCGTACGCAGCCACTGATTTAGAGGCCCACGGATTGAAGCATGCCTGTGAGGCTGTTGTTTGATGCACTTGGTGGCACGCCATAGATTGAAGCCAGACTTTTTCATTGGATCCGCATTAGCCAACAGATTGTTGAAATGTTCCGATCGCACAGCTTGCATTACATTTCTCAGTTCTCGGGCAGCTCTCCTCCATGCAGCCTTGTCAAATTCGTTCCGTGATCTCATATAGCGACGTCGTAGCCTGCGTTTATATCTCACCAACTCCAGAACCTCAGGTTTTAAAAGAGCCTGAGGAGGGTTGGGTGAACAAGGGAATTGGTATAAAGAGGCTAATTTGGCGGACTCATGAATATTCTTGGTGAACAAATCAACCGAATCATCTATATCCTTGTCCGAATTTATTTCCATATTGAGGTTGATCCTTTCGTTTAGACACTGATGAAAGACCGTTATGTTAGCATGGGGAGGGAGCAGTCTGGACCGGCATACGATGTTATCTGGAATCAATCCAAGTTTAATAAATAGTGGGATGTGGTCTGAGCTAAGGTCAGATGACTCCGCAATGTCCAGAGCTGTTGGATGAATGCCATTGTATATAGCAAAGTCTACTGCGTCGGGCGACCTTGAGGAATCGTATGGATAAAGGGTGGGTGCTCCGGTTGCGAGAACCTCTCTGGAAGAGTTTATTATACTCTTGTGAAGTTGATTACCTCTTGGGGTAGCAAGTCTGGACCCCCAAAGTCGATGTTTGGCGTTCCAATCCCCTCCGACTAAGAATTTAGGTCCGAGTTGATTGAAGAAGGTGTTGAACTGCTGCTCTGATATTTGGGGTCCTGGAGGGCAATAAATGGCTGCGATGACCAGGATGCCTTGAGTTGTGTGAATACTGACAGAGACACTTTGAATTGAGTCAGACCGAATGGTTTCCAGCGGATGGTGGCGTAAGGATGACCGGATGAGTAAAGCGGCGCCCCCTCGCATACGGTTATCCGGATGATTAGCAGAATAGATTTCATATCCCTGAATTTTGAAGTATGTTCTAGTGCAGAAATGCGTTTCGGAAATGAGCATGACATCAATCAAGTTGACCGCCATGAACACTTCTAACTCATTTCTGTGATTAAGGACGCCGTCAGCGTTCCATATGGCGAGGTTCATGTGTGGTATGCTCATTTTTTAGACAATAAGGCGGCGAGCATCTCCATCATCTTGGCCTGCATCTCAATCAGGCGACCAAATTTCTCGTTAAGACTGTCCAGGCGGGAGACCACAACCGATAATTGGTCGACCTGATCAGGAGATGAGAGTGATTGGGTATTATCTATGCTGAGCGAGGGATAATTATGATAATTCGATCCATTATTTCCAACAGGGTGAGGGAATGCGATTTCACGTTGACTTGATAACGGAAGAGACTTTTGACGACTCTTAGGTAGAGATGTCTTGCTTGGTAACTGTTCTGGCTCGGATTGAGGTTGAATAGGTAGTTGGACTGATTTTTCTCATTGCTGACGTAGCTTCTGCTGCTCACGTAGGAGTTTCTGTTGAGCCGGTTGGTGATACACCGATTTCTTAAATACATCAGAGTACGACACCCCGTCAACAATATTGTTAGGCACAGAATTGTGGCCAGGTATCTGATGGTGTTGAGAGGCACTTGGTGCAGGGCGTCTTGCCGGGACTCTCCTGGCAATCGCTTCCTTGTATTTAATGCAGCCTTTATAATTCGCAGTGTGCTCCTCGCCGCAAAGTGCGCATTTAGGTGGCTTATCAGGTGTTTTGGTGCAAGAAGTTGTGGCGTGAGCTTCGCCACATTTGACGCACTTAAATTGTTTGCGACAGTACCTCTTAGTATGCGAGAACTCCTGGCAGCGATGGCATTGAGGAACATATTTGAACGGATGTGGCGGCTCGATTTTAACTATTTGACGGCAAAGCCTCGTTATATCAAAAGCCCCTTTGTTGCTGGCGTTGGGCTCAAGGTCCACAAAAAACAGGTTGAGCGGATGACCATCAGTTCTGCTTTTTGGGTTGTGCACGTTGCGTACAGAATGACCTTTGTCAGCAAGTTCTCGTTTAATGTTCTCGACGAGGGTTGAGTGGTGGAGGCCGCGAATAACAATTCTGTATGCTCTTTCATTTTTTAACTGATACGAATGGAACGTAATGTTTTGCAGCTCAAGATGGCGTTTGTGATGCCGACAATGAAAATAGGTGGTGGCTTCGGAGATTTGTTATGAATCCTTGAATCAGTTCGGTTATTTATCATAGGATTTTGAGTAGTGGTCTCTGGCCGACTGGTCGAAGCAGCGCTTTCAGTGGCGTTTACAGTTTCCAGAGAAGGTTTGCTCTTATTGGTACACACTTCTTCAAAAGAAAGCTCCATGTCTGAAGCGTCGGAATCGCTACTAAGTGGTGCGAATCGATTTGCATCCAAAACTTGTTTTCTGCTAACTTTTTTAATAGTTGTCTGTTTTGACGAACTTGGTTAACGCTTCTTTTTTATACAGTTACTTGATGAGGGCGACGAAAACCACTCCAACAATGGAGCAGAAGCTTTGTTCGAAAAAGCAGGCATGATGTCAATGGGAGAAAGGCTATGTTTTTTGATGGCTATGGCACTGTGGTCCGCCTGGTCACTCATGTAGGAGCGACCAGCAGTGCAGATCGGAGAAGACAACAAATAAGCGCTTTCCACAGATTCCGCGGAATTAAAATATTTCTTTTTAATAATTTATTAAACAATGTTATGAAAATTTATGTATTTATATATATATATTTTTTTTGTCCTTTATAACTTTACTTCACTGGTTTGACGCTAGAAGCAAAGTGAAAAAAAACTGTTCTAAATGTAAAAATGCCAGTTGAACGCAGTCCTCCGACTGCACGCAGCTTGCAAAATCTCCCGCAGCCCTACACAATGGAGCTGTCACCCCACCTCAACTCGAGGCAATGACCTCCCTCGAAGCTTCTCCTACAGAAGTTTAAAATAACAACAGCAAAAAAATTACAAACGGAACCAACTAACAGCAACAATGATGCGCTTTCTATACTAATCCGTAACTTAACCTCAGCCTTAAAAGAGACAATTCAAAACAACTTTATAATGAAAACTCAGAAGAACAACGAAGTGCGCATACAGGTATCTAACTGAATTTGTTACTCTGCGGAGGTCAAGATGCTTCAGCACCACAAAACCAAATGCTAAGCGTTTAAGCCAAAAAAGGAGCGATGTTTCAAGGTAGTGCTGAGAAATATGAATCATGCTACAGACCTCTAGGAGATAAAAAACGAGCTAAAGGAGCTTGGTAATGAAACTATTAATATCTACAACGTTCAACAAAAAATTACGAAGAAGCCTCTTTCACTAATTTTTGTGGAACTTAGGAGAAAGTGATAAATCATACATATCTACAAAATAACAACTCTGATTTGTAGCAAAATAAAATTGAACCAGCGCACCACAAACACATAGTTGTACAATGTCAAAAGTATGCACATACTAGGAGCGTATGTACAAGGGGCCCCATTAGGGCGCAGGTAAACACAAAATCATCAACAAAATATCCAAGGACAGACAAACCAAATGCGCACTAAGCGGTAGTACACATACGTCTAACTACAAGGGCTGCGAAGTATACACTTTTAATTCAACGTTTCCGATCTCTCAAGGAGAAAATCTCTAAAAAAGTGAACACCCGACAGCGTATCAGAAATTACAAAAATTACCAGCCCGGTCAACTACTGTTAAAATGTACTAAGTAAAATGTAATGTTAATAACATAAGTAATAATATGTCTATGTTTTGAAATGCACTAATGTTAACTACTTTTAATGTAAAATCTGAATTAAACTTATTAAAGTGCTTCTCTTCTATTCTGGCGCTTGAAGAATACGTACGTTGTATTCTTTCTTATCTAGCAAATCAAATAGTTCCTCAACAGGTTATGGGCCCAGAATCTAGGTCCAGGGTTAAAGTAAAAAAATAATTTAAAAAAAAAAAAGTGAATATGAGTGCGCTCTACAATATAGAAAAATTGGATGAGACCAATTATAATACGTGGTGTGTTCAAATGAGAAGCGTGTTGGTCCATCAAGAGCTGTGGTCAATAATAGACAATCCTAAGCCACCTGCAGATGAAGTTGAAGCGAGTACTGCATGGACTTCGGCTAACGAGAAGGCGTTGGCAGTTTTAACGTTGTCTGTTAAACACAGCCAAATAAACCACATCAAAAAGTGTCGCACTGCCTTAGGAGCTTGGGTAGCACTAAAGGAAATCCATCAACCATCTGGACCTGTGAGGAAGGTGTCACTATTCAAAAAATTGATTCATATGCGAATGACGGAAGCTGACAGTATGCAGCAATATATTTCGGATTTCAGTGAAATCATTGAACAACTCAGCGAATTGGGTATTACCTTGCAAGAAGAATTGTTCGTCATTATGCTTCTTGCTAGTTTGCCTGTGTGTTACGAAAATTTTGTTGTTGCATTAGAATCTCGCGACGATTTGCCACAGTTGAATTCCCTCAAAGTGAAACTTATCGAGGAGAGTGAACGCAGAAACAGTAATGACTTGTTAAATTCGGGAGGAACGGGACAAGCATTTGTTGCTCGGCAAAACAACAACAAAATGCATAAAAATTCGGAAGGTGTGGATTACAGCAAGAATAACGGCGCCGACAGAAACAAAAGCGTAAGGAGAAACAACGGTAACTTCAAGTGTTATAATTGTGGTCGCAGGGGACATTACGCAGCGGATTGCCGAAATAAGAGAGACGAAAAAGTTTTAACCGCAACTAACGGATCGAGAGGAGCAGAGCAAGAAGAGACAGCTAAGTCTTTTTTTGGAATCTTTAACGCAAATGAGAGAACAACGGTTGATAAAACCAAGTGGTGTTTAGACAGTGGAGCAACGTCGCACATGTGTGGAGTGCGTGAGCTTTTCGTACAGTTAGAACAGTACAATAGCAAAATTTTGCTCGCTGGAAATGAATATATAGAAGCAACTGGACGTGGTGATGTTTTAATTAAATCAAAAATGTGCACTATTAGGCTGAAAAATGTTTTATTTGTACCGCAACTTCAATGCAACTTTATTTCAGTGAGCAAAGCCATGAACAGTGGGTGCAAAGTAGTGTTTGAGAAAGGCATAGCCAATGTGTTCGATGAAAACGATCATAAAATATTATGTGCTAAACAATTGGGTGATTTATTTATGTGCGAACTTGAACTAACGGGTAAATTGTACCATGCCGAAAACTCTTATGAAGAATTATTTAAGTGGCACAAGAGATACGGACACTTAAATTTAAAATACCTAGTGGAGCTTAAAAAGAAAGAACTAGTGCGTGGTTTAAAGTTTAGCACAACGTGCAAACCAATTGATTGTACCGTTTGTTTAAAAAGCAAGTGCAGCGTAAAACCGTTTAAAGCGTCCGAAACCAAAACATTAAAAAAACTACAACTAATTCACAGTGACGTATGTGGTCCAATAAATGTAAAATCGTGGGGGGCTCGCGATATTTTATTACGATGATCGACGACAAAACGCGTTTTGTAAATGTTTATTTTATGAAGCAGAAAAATGAAGCTTTAAACATATTTAAAACTTACAAAAACATGGCTGAGAGACAAACAGGTTGCAAAATAAAAATTCTGCGCACCGATAATGGCACGGAATACATTAATAAGGAATTTGATAAGTATCTAAAAGATAATGGTATTGTTCGTCAATTATCCGTTCCCCATACTCCCCAACAGAATGGAATTGCTGAGAGGTTCAACCGAACGCTGGTGGAAATGGCTCGCTGTATGCTGACAAACGCAGATTTACCTGAAAAATTTTGGGCTGAAGCAGTACATACAGCAGCATATATCAGAAACCGGTCACCTA